>CM042903.1:21720412-21900412 GCA_023653625.1 Triadica sebifera | reverse complement strand
TTATTTCCATATCAGACCCCCAGTTTCCAGTCGATCAAACCCAGCATTTTCATTAATCCTAAACCCACTATTTTCCCTTCATCCACCATTCTTTACCCAAAAATTTTACCCATTTCAAGAAATCAAAAACTAACCCCTTTTGCATCACCCGAAGATCTCACAGCTGAAACACTCACTGTAGCAGTAGAAGAAGAACAAGTACCCATTTCAGACAAAGAAGTTGAGGTGTGAATTTCTGGCTTTCTTTAGCTAATTAGTCAAGCTTATATGTAGCTTGCTTTGTTTTAGATGTGTTTCGTGAAATTCTGCAGAAAGTTGAGGTGGCAGTGAAGCAAGTGCAGAAGCCGCGGCTAGTGTTGAAGTTCATATGGATGGAGAAGAACATAGGTTTGGCTCTTGATCAGGTAATTCCTGGACATGGTACTGTTCCTTTGAGTCCTTACTACTTTTGGCCAAGAAAAGATGCATGGGAAGAGCTTAAGACTACTCTAGAGAGTAAACCATGGATTTTCCAGAAGAAGATGATCATACTTCTTAATCAGGCCACTGATATCATCAATTTGTGGCAGTTGATCTTCTTCTGATTGATACTTAACTGTAGCAAGGATCTTAAACCCAAACCTTACCAACTTACCATCCTTTGGCATCAGCTCCTTCTTATTCTGACTATAAGTTTCTGGATTTGCCATCTCATAGAACAGATTTAAAAAAAAAAAAAAAAAGCAAGACGCCATTACAATGTCAAGCTTTAAGTAATCAATCATTAATGGAATCCACTTCGCAAAAAAAATTCAATATATTTTAATGTCAAGCAATATAAACACAGATACATAAATCATTACATTTGCTTCCAATTGACAAAAAGAGATACAGAAGTCTTCAATTTTGTGGAATAGCATCAGAAGTCTTCAAGAGAACGACATTGTTTTTGAATATGTCAAAAAATTGCATATAGCTATAGTTCCTCGTCAAGATTCAAACAAAGAAGATAGGCCACCAAACCAATTACTGGAACAAATCTAAGATATTTTACCAACTCAGCCTTGCTTTTCTGAATGTTCTGTAAATTGTCACCTATCAGCCAAGGCTGGAAGATTATATAAAAACATATATCCCAAATGAAGGCATAAGCCAGCCTCTCTGATCCAAGATAACTGACCAAGAACTCCCATCTGTCTGCAATGCTCCCAAAATTACCATCCGCTCTGCCATAAAGAGCCCAAACTACAGAAATCAGACATGCAAACCCACCAATCAACCCCACAATTGGTGCGCCATCTGTCATCACTGTGCCTAGTTGAGAGCGCTTCCGTGGAATGGACTCAGAATCAGCATTATTTAGCCGGATAGCCATGTAAGGAATTAAAAATGCTGACAGATGACAATCAATGATACTTCTGTTAGCACAAATTCCTATTGGAGTCCTAAAAGTTCTTCACAGAAGAAAACAGAGTAAAAAATAACAGTGAAGCTAAAATTGAGGGTTCGTTCTATAGGTTTTAGGTAACAGGTTCCCCTTGAGATAGGAAGTAACCTACTTTATGACCATACAGTAACAAAAAAGAAATTACCAACAAGGTGAAATGGTACTAAGCAGAACCAAATATAAATTTGACTTGCATGGTGCGAGATACACATATGACAAGCATAGTCAAACTAATTTATCATACATTAAACAGAAGAGTCTATAAAGGAAGCATACTGTTTGTAAGAAACATCTGCAGGCCCCACAAAACATCTAATGACCCTTTGTATCTATCCCTCTTACAATCTGTGAACAGCAATGGAGCAAACATGAAGGTCCATCCAATAACAAAGTTGAATAATCCTTCAGAAACCTGAGAAAGAGATTGCAGGAGACATTTAGATCAGAAAAATAATGGAAAAACTGAAAACCGACCTACTACTTTCGATGATTCTTACTGGGTGGAGTACTGGGGCCTCAATAAGATGTATGCCAACTACTCTGCCAAAAAGTTCATTGCCAACATCATCAAGGTTACAATGCTTTTGTCAAAAATACAGGAGACATTCCCTCAAAAAAATTGCAAAACTTTATTAAGTAGTGAACAAATCCAGAGAGTTGGTTGCAAAAGTTAACCTGTTCTAAGTTTACCAGAGAAATAAAAACCTATACACAAGGAAATAAAATGCCGTGTAAAAGAACCACTACACTAATGAATTTTAACCAAATCAGTACTATGTTTCTTGCAGTTCTTTTGAAGATGGTGCTCGTAGTTTTACCATTGATCGCAACTCTAAAAATGGGCCTTTAATGAGCTAACCAGAGCAGAACAAACAGGAGTTTAAATCTTTCTGATTAGGTGATTAAATGAAAAATGGAAAGAGCATTGAGAGGAGTATGATCAATGGATTGATGAGACCCTACTCATCCACCTGAAAAGCGAAAGAGATTGAGTTGTGGCCAAAACATGACTGGTTTAAAAAAGGCAAAAGTCACGAGTTTGATACTAATTTTTAATGATTTGGTTGCCAATATGAAAGAGAGCATAGCATGATAACATTGCCGACCACAGAGTATATGCATACAAGAAGAACTAGTTCAATTTCAAGCAAAGCTAACAGTTGTTTGCTAGAGGGCATATAATAAATATATAGGGGAGAGATCAAAAACAGTTACACATACCGGAATTCATTAATGGCAAGATGAAGAAGAAATTGAGAGAGAGGCCAATAAGAGAACCTACAGTCTCCTTACTGATAGCCCAAACTGGATCTCCCTGTTAATTAACAAGTATAAATTGATGAATTGTAACAATGATAGTAAATGAATAAAACAACAGCACAACACAATAAGCAACCTGTTATGTTGGGAGGGCATTTGGACTCGAGTGAGGTTCGTAATTCATCATAAAAATTTCTTCAATCAAATAGATTCATAAATGGTGTTTAGCTTAAGGATTGAGTATTAACCGCACACAAAGGGATACTCACAGGAGCATATGGAAGTAGAAAGAGCCACAAGATGTAAACTCCTTCAAGAACCCATAATATTATTTGAAGCGCTTTCTGTATAGTATCACCATTGCCCTTGTCAGAGGAGAAGGCGGCGTCTGATATGGTGGGTTTGCGCCGAGCTGCGTGGCAAATGATGCAGTATTTAGAGATAAGCAGCTCTGTTTTTGGCCATGATTTGCCGTTCCATACCAGAATCTCTTTGTTTTTGTAGAATTTGTGATTGTGGACGATCGATGGCTTTGAATTGTGGGATTTGGTCGCTGCAACTATGGAAAATGAGCAGCCATTGTTGCAGAGCAGAAGTTGAGTTGCTGCCATTTGATTTTCTCGAGCTAATAGGCAATTGGCTCACATTTTAACAACGAGGAACAGAAAAACGGCGCCGCATCACAAAGAAAATCAATTCACCTAAACGTTACCGTTTTCTTTTCAGAGTAAATGCAGACGCTGTCGTTTTATCACATTTTTACCTCTCTCCCCTTCGCGTCAGGTAAGTTTTTTTCGCCAAATATGGAACGGTAAAGTACACCGAAGGTAATCCAATTATAGACGCGTAATATATAAAAATATTTAATTTATAAATTTTTTATTTTATATATTTTTTTGAAAAAAAAATTCAATAAAAAATTAAATACATTTTTTTTGAAAAAATTTTTGATTCCATGTATTTTTTTTTCTAGAGGAGTTAAGAGGGAAATACATGAGAAAAGTAAAAAAAAAATTCAAAATAAAATACATTTTGTGTGCTTGATTTATCTCCTAACTTTTATGGAAAAAAAAACTTGAAATCAATTTTTTTGAAAAAAAAATGTATTTATTTATTTTTGAAAAAAATACATGAATTTTTTTATATAATTGTTTTGTTTGTGAAAAAGCGGAACAATTTTGAAAAAAAAATATATTTAATTGCTAAAAAAGTAAGAAAAATGATAAATTACACGGTACTCCAACTTTAAGGATTTGACATGTTATTTTCATATGTAATTTTGATATTAATATGGAAATGTTTTATATAATTTTATTGAGGATATAAAAATATTACATCCCATTGAGTAATTTAATGAGAATGGATGAAAATATTTTAGAATTACAGTATTTTTTTGGTTACAAATTAAAGTTAATGCATTATTATATTATATAGCTTATAATTGGAGTGACGTTAGTATAATTTAACAATACGAAATATCACAAGCTTTTACAATTTATATATTTAGAACGAAGAAATTTCTGAGCATTTTCCCGCGCATTTTCTCTTGTTTTCCAATTTGGAATATGGCTCCTAAATCTGATAGCGCCGAAGGTAACAAAACTCTTCATTGAATCTCTACATCTCTTATTTGATTAATTGCATGTTTTATGAGTCCCCGTTGCTGGATTTTTCATGTTAATTTCTATTCAAATCGTTGCTAATCGCTTATTCAACTTACTAATCTTCGTTTCATCATGATTTATTTATTTAACTCCTCGTTCTCTTCTCTTTCTGTAATTTTGCAGCGATTGTGCTCAACTTCGCGAACGAGGTAAGGTTGCCTTTATTTATTGAGATCTTGGCATTGAGGTTTTCCTTACTTGTTTCTAACTCGCTATACTGATTGTAAATTCTGTAATTTATCCTCTTACGGTTTTTGTATTAGACCCATTTATGAGCTATTGGTAGTTTGTCCTTTTGGTTTTTTAGAACATCCAATATTTCTCATTTTTAAAATTTCGCACTGATTGGCAGCCGAGAAAAATAACTTCTATGAAAATTTCCTGCTTAAAACACACTATAAAGATTGGCAAGATCATACAAGTATTAGCAAATTGCAATTCGGCTTTCCTTATATTTATTCTTTTCTTGAGAAAAGTATTAAATGCAGGATTTGAACTTCAAATTTATGTTTGTTTAAGGGGAAAATTTGCCTTATAAATACTTTATGAACTTTTCTATATCTAATTTTGCTCTTGTTTCTCTTTTTCTAGCAAAATAGGCCGCTAAATTCTCAAAATGTGGCTGACGCGTTGCAAAAGTTACATGTTAGAGGAGAGAAATGTATAATAAGTCGTCATCATTTTCAATTCAGGTGCTTGGCATAAAATATTCACTTGCAAACTTTAAGTATCCGAAATTGTAGGTTCATATTCGTGGATGTTAACTACTAAAACGTAGTCTGTCAGACATCTAAACTAAAGATTGTTTGTTGTTGCAGAAATTAAAACCTTGCAATCAAATTTGACCCTGGAGCAGATACTCGAGAAAGATGCAAAGTTGAGAAAGGAGGTAATTTAGATTGACTCTCTTCAAGTTATATATATATATATATATATAATACACACACACACGCACTCGCATCAAAGGATAGTTATCAGAGTTGCACCTAAGGCATCCCTAGGGTCCAAGGACACTCTAGCTTGAGGTCAAACACTTCTGGTGTTATCTCGCAAGTATCCCTTCATAAGACATTTGCCTTTAAGAGGAACCGTGGTGTGTGCCTCAAAGGCCCTAGGAATTTTTTTTTTTTGGCATTTTCATTAGTTGGTTTTACGAGCACGACTGGATTGTTTCCTTTTTGCCTTAAAGGTTTGATTTTAGATATTGGATGGTATCACCTATTGCAATAGAATAGGTAAAACAGTATATCATCAACATTTAGAAGTTGAAATATCAGGACATGATTTGGTGTCCTAATCTTAAATTTAATTGTTTTTCTCTCCCTTTTGTAAACTCTGGCTTCCACACTAGCATTAGATCTACATGCTTATATCTTCCATCATGATTAAGCCAGCACCCGCAGGACTACTAAAGCCAATTTGGCCATAAATTCAGCCAACTGATTCGCCTCTCTATAAACATGCATGATGCGAATCTCCTAACCCTGTTGCAAGATGGTTCGAATATGGGACACCAAGTCGCCATTCTGATTGGAATAACACTGATTATAAAGAAATAAATCAGCCACACTCTTATTATCCACTTGAACAATAAGCTTCCTCCACCCTTTTAGCCAAGCTTGTTGTAACCCAGTGTAGAGACCCCAAACTCAGCTCTAAACAAAGAACACCGACCTAGTTTCATGGAGAAAGCAGTTATCCAACGCCCAATCTACATGCTTATATGGATGGTTAGAAATTATAGTTGAGGGAAGAAATGACTAAGTTAAAGGGGATTGATGAAAAGGAAGAAGCTTTCCTTAGTGATGTTGCTACTTTTTTTACCTCTTGCCTGCATACGGTTGTCAATCTAATCTAATTTGAGATTGGGTAGTGTATTTGTGATTTTTTATACTTTAATTTGCACCTAAACCTAATCCTATGTATGTACCCTACATCTTTGACAATTATAATTCAATGTTGTTTGACAAATATACAAAACAGATGTTTTACTGAAGAATGGACAAAGCTAAGGACTGTCTATTTTATTCCAGGTAAAGGAAATGGAGGACAAATTAGAAAAACTGCGTGGAGGAGTTACCCTGGTGAGACCAGAAGAGCGAAAGGCAGTTGAGAAAAAGTACTCAAGATCATATAAGTCAGTGGAGAAGGCGAAAAAGGATGTTCAACGATCTCTGGGATGCTATCACCGAGAACTCACCTAAGGATCAAAAGGAATTTAAGGTTATCCCATCTGTGGCTTGTGCTATGTCAGCATTTGCATTTAGCCTTGCAAGAGTTGCACTTAACAGCTATTCGTTTTTATGCAGGAGGAACTTGGAATTGAAGATGTTGGTGTGAGTTTGCAATCATTTGGTGACCTGCTTCAACATAGTAAGAAACGGGTACGAGGTCAGTGACTTGTTATGAGAAGACAATGAGTTACATGCTCGACCAAATAATTAGGCATTCAAGTTATTGGATATCTCTAGATGTAAACCCGTTATAGAATTTGTATATTCTGCATCCCTGTAGGATATAGGTTGTGCTTTTTTTTATTCCAGCTGGTTTGCTTTCAGTAACTTAAGCGTACCTTCCATAAGTTTTCTTTCAGACCTCTTGTTCTACGAAAGGTATTTGATGCATGAAGGATTTGGAACACGACAGAATGTCTACATTTCATGTGAATAGCTCTTCAGAATCCATTAGCCACAGTTTAATCACTGCTGCACTCTAATTCGCAAACAGATATTAGTTTGTCATGATGTGACTGCCAGTATGCGAACAGGCAAACTGTTCTCTTTTTTAGCTGTGCTCCGATTGATTTATCTTATAACATTAATAACCATGAAACCAGTTGAATCATTTGGCTCCATTGCATCAGGAGACCACATTTCTCAGCTATTCTTTAAGTTCTCAATTACCCCCTTTATTTATCTTATAGTTAATCACATAAATGGTTAAAATTTAGATCTCGAGTCTTTTTGTGCTTTCATTTGCATTAACTAAGAATCCACTTCTTGCAGTTACACAACAAATAGAGTACATAAATAGTATTATTCTTTTTAACTTCAAAAACCGCAATCTTAAGGGGGAAAAGAAAGAATGAATTCACACTAAAAGTTAAATTGGAAAAGGTAAAACTCGCAAAAACTCACAAAACTCAGACTTTAACATACTGAAGCTTCTTAGTATCCACGGACCCCTCTGGTCCTGACCAAAATAGGTCCCTTCTCCCTGATTAGGTGCTGTGAACTTTGTGATCCAGGGGCTTCTGTAACTGTGGAATATTGATGCCTCGAATCCACATCTATACCAGCTTGAAGGATTGAAGGGACTTCATGGACATCTCCATCACAATCACTATCATAAAAAACGATATCCTTCTCCAATTGCTTAGCTAAATGGTCTGCGTCAAGGGTCATTGAATTCACCCTTAGATCATCTTCCATCATTTCTGATTTGGAAGTGGTAGTGGATGTTGAATTATTCTGTTCTACAGCAATGTTAACCTTCAATTCTGCATAGTCATTTTCGTTGTTGAGTTCATGATTTCTGGGATCAGATTCAAGCTTCGTTGAATAATCTTTTTCAGATGATATTGTCCCATGATTATGTGGACTGTTCTGATTGTCCGGATCATGGGGTTTGGATCGAGAGAGTTCGACAGCTGCCCTTGCAGCTGCTGCTGCATAGGCAGCCGACTCAAAGGCTGCTTGAGCTGCATCAGCTACATCCCTATACTTTTTACTCTTCACTGAATCAGTAAAACCATCTTTTTCCATCTCTTCCGATGAGATTTGTAAATCATCAACCAGCTTAGGGCTTCCTGAATTATTCAATATTGGGGTCTCGGGCTGGTTATGCTTCTTGTCTTGGTCCAGTTTTTCCTGCATTTTTAACCTATTTAGCTAACATTATAATAATGAAATTGCTACTTGATATTCCTAGACCTTAGTTAAGCCTGCATACCTCAGTTTTAAAAACGGCATCTTCAAGTTGCAGAACAATGTTGTTTTCTGATGCAATTTCCTTGAGCAACGTCATTCTGCTATCCAAGTCCGGCTGCCTGGTAGATAGCTTTTGTATCATCTGCAGGAACCCCACACAATTATTTTCTAAGTACTATCCCACGAATTATTGTTAGACATAGGCAAATTACATAAATGCTGAAAATCCTGCGATGTTCAGTTATAAAGGGAAACATACCTTCGGATTAACTCCGCAATGATTGCGCAATTCGATAGCACGAGCAGAAAATTCCTTACCATAGCGAGAAGTGAAGACGTTGCGAATTTCTTGAAGCTCAGGAAAATCCCCACATCTGGTAGATGCATAAAGCAAACCTGATATTGCCTCTTTAAGTTCATCAGGACAAACTCTGCAAACCCGAAAACAAAAACCAAAGAACAAACATAATTAAGAATAAAGATAACATTAACATATCAGAAATGGAAATTAAACTTCCAAGCAATCAACCTGTCCTGTTCTATGAGGTGGACTCTTTCAATCAATAGATTACAATACCCTTCCATCATCACATACACATCCAACATGTTCTGCTCCTTTATCACATGCTCAACCTGTCAAACAAACAAACAGAAGCAAATAGAATCATGAATTGGACAAATATATAGAGTTATATATAAAAAAAAGCATACACGAAGAAGAGCGCGTTCATGGTGGCCTAGTTGAAGAAGCTGAAGAACATCAGAACGTGCTTGATTGCACCTGACTTGACGTTGATTCTTGAAAACAGAGAGACGAGAAGTAGCAAGATTCACAAGTGATTTAAATTTTGAGGCCTTGAAATTTCTTCCTAGAATAGCATCAAGCTTTTTTCCCATTAATGCTTAAGCAGTTTGCACTTAGCACTCTTCCTGTTTTTATTAAAAAAAATGACTGATTTTTAAAAAGCAAAAGACAGAGAGAAAGATTGAGAGCGCAACAGACCAAACAAGCAAAGGCTCATCAGCTCCTTTATGAGATGACGAGAGAGAGAGAGAGAGAGAGGGTGGGGGCTTCCTTGAGAAGGTGAGAGGGTGACATACGTGTTTCGGTTTTCTTAATAGGTAAGACTTTATTTAGATTTTGATGGGAACGATTCCAACTAGGAAAATTTTCAAACAATTATTATTTGACTTGTATATTTTGTATTTTTTTTTAATTTGACCTCTAAAATTTTCATATTATAGTCTTTAAATTTTTATTTTCACTCAAATATTATCATTATTTTATTCAGTTAAATTTTATTATAACGTTTGTAAATTTGGATAATAAAATCAAGTGTGAATTTAAGATATACTTTTAATTACAATGATAAAACTCATCTTCTTATATAATTTTTATGATTTTCTTATATTTTATAAATTATTTTTCATTATGACAACAAAATTTTATTTATTAATTTCTTTTAAATAAGGGACTATATAAAGATACAAACATAAATTTGAAAATTAAATATATGAAATAAAAATGTTAGAGACCAAATTTAAAAAAAAAACAAAATAAGAAAGTACAAAGTGCATTTTGATAAAGAAGGCTTTTCAAACGCGGTTTAGTTAATTTGTCAAATTTCAATTATAGAAAAAGTTATTTTGTGATTTGCAAGGAAACGAGTTGGCGTTCGTTGTGGACCATAATTTTGTAAGCGGCGTTCTAAGCCCGCACTCTCAAAGATAGGAAGAGAGTTATTACTTATAATTTTAATTCTTCAATTTCATTGATTCTAATTTTGTTGGACCAAATATAAATAGATTTTTTTTAGCATAAATAAACTAATTTCATTGTTTATCTTAGGCTTGCCAATGGGCAAGAAATCCCCGTTTCTCATAAAAATTTGCTCTCACTATAGCAGGAATTTTCCAATTGAATGAAACGGAAATGAAAAATTTTTTCTCCAATGAGCAGAACAGAATAGGGCAGAGACAGGGAGGATACTCTCCGCCCCTATTCCAATAATTATTTTAAATATTAAATATTTTATAATATATATATATAATATAGTTTTATATATTTTAAATATATGAATAATTTTATAGTATATTTTTGTTAAAATTAAATGATCTAAAAAATTTTTATATGAAATTAATTAATCAATTTAATAAAATTAAATTGTGACCATTAATTGATTTGATAATAAATCGATCAGATTGATTGATAATATTTGTAACCATTTAATTATAAATAATTTGACTGGTTAATAAATAAATCATTCAGATTAGTTGATAAATAAATTGGTTAAACTAATTATATAATTAATTGTGTTTTTTCATATTGACATGTTTAAAAATTATTTGGTTGATAAATAAATCGATTAGATTTCATTTTACCAATTGATTATATAATTAATTTAATTATTTTTTATATATTATTTTTTAATTTAAAGAAATTTATTGTGGGAAATGACACGGTCGGAGGTAAATTTGCTCCCGGGGTACGGAGACGGAAATTTTCCGTTATGGAGATGGGGATCAATCCTCTGCCCCCGGCTACTTTTACAAAATTTCTCTCATATTTACATTGAAATTTATATCATAGTCAAATATATCCAGTAATTGAATTATTTACAGTGCTTATATTAAAAAGTAAATATTTTTATTTTCTTTTAAAAATATTATAATTCTTGAAAGTATGACCTCTCACAATCTTAATTAATCTTTTAAGAAAAATTAAAAATCATAATAAAATAAATAAATAAGTTTTGATGTTGCGTGTGTATGTAAAATATTGCCGTTTTTAAGGACTTTAGCGCGTCTTCTGCATTCGCTAAGAACTGAGGAAATTTCTGAACGGCTTCCTTTCTCCTAAATATAACTTACAAGAAAAGGAAAGAAACTGAAGAAATAGAAGACTGAAGTCACAATTTGATTGTTCAACCGAATGAACTTGGGTCTCTTGAAATTTTTTTATATATGTTTATAATAAATGTAAAAATTAGAAGAAAAAAAATATAGTCATGAATCCTAAATTACTCATCATTAATTTTTTATATTATTTTTCAGATCTTTCATCATCAAATATCACTCTATAACTATTAATTTAATTAGCAATCAATTATATTTGATTTAGTCATTGCGATAATATATGTTGTCTATGAAAACAATTCGACTAAGAAGCGGAAATTATGCAGTTCTCATTCCTGTCTTGCTAACAAAGTATGCATGTAATGTGAATGCCAAATAGAAAGCATGGATTGCATATTTTTGCGAAAATATAAATAAGATAAAGGAATAATCCATATTTTATAATTGCAAATATAACTAAGATAAATTAAGATCAAATTACTGAAAAAAAATAATTTTTTTCTTCCATGATTAATGAATTCATGTTAAAAACTTAAAAAGAAAATGAGTAAAATTCCGTTTGTTAGGATGAGGGGGGCAAAAAATAAAATTGGAATTGAGAGAGACGACGGATGGAAGAACAGAAGTGGAGCCAATTCCTTTTTGACTACTTGCCACTGCCAGCCCGTTACTTGCAACATGTAAATTCACATTAACATCAATACGCCACCTCACGAAAGAAAATGTTAAGAATCTATTTACAAATAGCTTAGTTGCACTGTAACGTTAACCCATTGAAAAGCAATGAAGCACATAAGGAAAAAAAATTGTAGCTAGGCTATTAATTCTTTGGCAAAATGCTTAAGAGATCTAGAACGTCTATGGTTCAAGAAAGTAGTGGACCACAAGTTCTAAGATTCTATAATGAGCAAAGGATCAAAGGGTACAAGCTCGTACCAAAATACATGTACCCGAATGGGAGCAAAATGAAGAAGATACGAGAAGGCCCAGAGGTGTGACAACTTGTATCCTTAAGGGGCAAACTGCTGAACCCCAACCTTCGGAGAATTTTTCTTGGTTGTTTCATTATTTGTACATTTCTGCTTTGCATTGATTGTATAATTCACCGCGTTGTAAAATTTGAATGAAAAATATTGAGTAAATGGATTAATTAAAGAGCAAAGTAAAATGTTGAATCCCAAATAGTCCCATCAATTAATTAGAATAATTTTGACATCAAAATTGAGTTTTCATCCTATAAAAATCATACTTTTGAATCCCAAATAGTCCCAAAAATTAACTAGAATAGTTGACATCAAATTTGAGCTCTAATCCCATAAAAATCGTACTTTATCAGCGAGTAAACACAACAAATGTCCATTAAATAATGTCTAAATCTGTAAAATATAAATATCAAATATATGAACTTGCAATTAAATGAACTCTGCTAACTGATACACATTTCCGTGAGTAAATTTCATAATTATACATTTTTATTAGTAAATTACATAGCTTACGATAGCTGCAAGGATCGCCTCCCTGCAAAAGAGCTCGTTCACTTCACCAGAACCAGATCAGCTAAAATGGCAAAATACTATCATTGCTCAAATCCTGGTTTCCCGACTTTGGCTTCCCAACTTTTCTCCAAGATCCGACAGTTAAAAATTCCAAGAAACATAACTCTTTATGAAGTAAATTAACAAATCCATCCATTAACAGATTGCATTCCCCAACAAATACATGAATAATATCCCAAACGAGATAGCACAAGTACCTAGAAGTCCAGTTTAAAAACAGACGAACGCACCACATAACTGAACCTATCAAACCTCAATGTAGGAAAACAATGAAAGTTCTGCCTATCAAACCTCTAGCGCTCTTCTTCTTTAAATAAAATTCCAAAGATACTCTTATCAAACATTTAAGTTTTAAGATGAGCACATCATGAGTAGCAAGAAGCAAAGCACACAAGAAATAAAAATTTCCCACCTCTTAGCTTAAAACATTATTTCCAACGCAATCTACACTTGAAAATACAAATGGTATGTTGAGAAAACGTTGTTGGAGATTACCGGAGTAGAGTGAGGGGTTACTCAGCCACAAAGACTTTAGAAGAATTACATGCCATGGACACAACATTCATCGCCACTAAACCCCAATTATTAATCATTTTATGATTACCAGAGAGTAGCTACGCCCATCAACGACACCATATCCCAGATACAAAGAGAAATTGCTTATCAAACAATCATAGCGCAACATTTGCTACAATTCTTATCCAGCAATGATGCTGTAGGGCCACATAACCAATGAGACAAAGAAAGAGCAATTACACAATATTCACCATCAGGACCTCACATGGATATCTACATACAAATTTTTTAATTTGCAAATCCAGACAAAAGATATAACATACACAAGCATTTGCCTCCAGAATGACAAAAACTACAAATCCAGAAAAATATACTACAAAGTCAATGAAACTACAGGCAGATGATAATAACATCCATAGTGGAAAGATGGCATAACAAAATGAAAGACAAATTAATTTGAACAGTGAAGCAGGCTAACACCACCTATACGAAAGATGGCATAACAAAATGACAGATAAACTAGAAAAGTAACCAGGGTGAGCTTCTCAACAGCAAGCAACAATGAAAGCAGAGATGATTACTTAAAACAACAAAAGTCAATGGAAAATCAAAAACTCAATTTAACATCACATTCTTTTGAGAACACACCATTTAGGTTATGTTACTGATAAATACATAAATATTATGTTTTAATATGCAAATTAAACAAATGCAATAAGAACACTAATATACAAAAGCAATAAGAACACTAATGTTAGTAAGTGCTTCACCTAACTTCAGCCAATGGTTTAGAGACAGGAAATTGCATTTTAGGATACAAACTCAAAACAGTTCAGCTAAACTGTATCAAAGGTTATGGCATTTGTCTGCATTGTGACAATCCCAAGCATTTGGTTACCTAAACACATTAACAGTGGGTTTATCACATTCAGGCTAGGAAAAAAACATGTTAACACACAGTTGTAAAAGACAGTTAACCTATCTTTTAGTTGTGTTTTAAGACTTTCTAACGAAACAATGAAACTCTACGCTAATCAAATTATCACTACTTTCAATCAACACATCCGAGACAACTCCAATCAATATCAGTGACTCCAACAACAATGATAAAACAGAACCTAAGAAATCTCGCCTAAAATGATGTGAAATGGGACTTATGATCTACAAGTCTTACACCACATCTATGATTGTATACACAACACTATTGTAAAACAAGATCAAAGAAGTATAAATCGAACCCACTTGACTGCATCATAAAGCAAAAAGTTCTCAAAGCATATAAGAAGATTCCAGATACTTACAAGACTTGTGAATGGATGAAAAGAATTTCCTAAAAGGACAAAAAAGGACAAAGGTACATTAGCAGTTTTCATATAACGCTTGCCACTTCCCTTCTATAATTTCAAGGGGCTTTATAGCAATCAAATTAAGAAATGAATACTTACTCAGACCTGCTCTCCCTCCAAAGTTGAAGCAGCACATCACATAAGCATTTGCCTCCAAATGGAAGTCCATGGATCAGATGCACAAAAAATCATCAGAATATGTACGTAAAGATAAAACAGGATCTTAATTATATCAAGATAAAACAAGTTATTTGTTTACTGAGCTAAGCCAGAAAAACACAAAAACATGTATTACAAGGATGAGGAAATCTTAGCACAAGTCCATTCAGTGTCAAAGGAGGGCAAAGGACGGCAAAGGAGAACTTTGGCACATCATCACACAATATGGCAAACTATTCTCAAGCACACAAAAAGCAATCAACATAGAATCACCCTTAAATTCTGTGAAAGCACAGTGAAAAATTCATATTATGTACTTTGGGATTTTGCAAAAGCTCCCATTAAAAAACCAAGGTACCTTCTCCTGGGTGCCTTATAAGCAATTTAAGCACTGGAGGATTCCCTCAGAGCAAGAGCGATATCCTGAATGAAAAACGGAATTAGATTCCTTAGGACAAAAGGCAAAAATTTAACACAAAATTATGCAAGATTAGCAGCAATGAGCAAACAGAAAAACAAGATCCACCTATTCAGCTTGGGCAAATGGTCAAAAAAACAAATTTCATATACTAAATCATAGAAATTCCAAGATACTGCTTTCCTTATTAATTTTCCACAACTGAATTGCAACAACAATGTACAAGGTACAAATAAAATTGTGGCAGAAGGAACAAAAACAAATATAATAAATTTTCACAATGCCCATAATCAAGAATGGTTACAAGAGGGGGAAACGCCTTTGGCAAGTTGTCTTACAATAGAAACAGTAAATTCCCCGGAAAGAACCGCCAATAAAGAGTACTCCTGACCAAATATCATCAATTCTGACTTCAACGACGGCCATAACTGTCCAAAGCTCATGCACGAGCAAATAGAAGATAAAGATAGAATGCCCAATAATTAGATAAAACTGATTATGAAGTCATAATGTACTAATATCTAGCGCAACAGCATTTCTGTGGTCAGAAAATCAGCAACATGGTTCACTTGCCCGTGATGAATGGATGTTGTAGTGCTTGATGAACTGTCATCCTCTTCTCAGGATCCAACACAAAAATTTTATCAAGGAGATCTTTAAAATTGGCTAACATCTTTGGATCCTCACCAGGAGAACTTGTAATGATGGATCCTATATCTTTCGGCTTTATGTTTAGAATCATCCTCTTTATAGTCTGAGAACAAAACTCAAATCTCAGTTAACATAAAAGAAAACCATAATAAAAGGTGCAAATGATGAGAAAAGTAGATGAAAGATCAACACATACAGCATACCTTTTTAGTAACAGGATCCTCCTCTATTGCATGAAAATTCAAGTCCTGATCAAAATGTTGGTCAACAAATGCACCCTGCAAGGAGAAGTCAAGATAACACAATACGACAGTAAGAAAAGAAAGTGAAGTTTGAGGAAATACATCCAGGAAAATTACAGGAAAATTTATCATCTGGCACTGGAGATGAGAAAAGAGGCAGAGGGGAATAATAAGAGGGACGAACAAATGACCTAGACCACACATCAAATTAATAGGGAACTCAAGGGCAAGAAACTGAGTTAAACCATTAGAGGCAAACTATGGATCTATAATTAACTGCTATGAATAACCATTTTGAAAAGAGAGATCCCACCTTCTTCAGCATCTTCTTTGGAAAAGGGCCTTTCAATTCCATGTGAAGTCGCAGCATGTCATTATTTGTAGAACCTGGGAAAAGAACTTTCCCAGTATAAAGCTCATACAAACAGCAACCGACAGACCAAATATCCATCGGATGATCATATGGCAAGCCAAGAACTGAAACAGAAGCACAACAGAAATTATCTTAACAAAATTCCCATTCCAACAACAAGAACGTATATATACCATATAATGGCTCATGACTAGAACTCACTTATTTCTGGAGCCCGATAAAAGCGGCTTACAAGGTAGGGTGTAACTTCATTTTTACCAGAAAACATTGCATTACCAAAATCACATAGCTTCAGCACATTTTTTGCCTCACTTACCTGTAGAAAAATGGAGGAAAATATTATGGAGATGTTCACTCATAATTAACTGGATCAACAATCATGAAAGTAGCAGAAATATACCAGCATGTTATCTGGCTTTATATCACAATGAAGAACATGACAGTTCTTAAGATGTTTCAGTGCAATAAAAAGCTGCTTCGCATATGCTCTGACAGCAGTTAGTTTAAGGCCAATATTGCGACCAAACTTTTTTAAGATCTCACGGAGGTTCATATGAAGAGATTCAAAAACTAAACAAAGATGATTTCTGTACTTGAAATTTGAAAGAAACCGAACACAATGGCGTTTGTTCTCTGGGTCTTCTGCTGCTAATTTATTTAATATTTGAACCTCTGATTGACCAGCTTTATACCTACATTGCAGAAGTTGAAGTAGCAGTCAGTAACTGTTGATAGCCCAAAAGGAAGAAAGAAAAAAAAAAGTAGCAAATAATAACCCACATTGTTTCATTATTACGTATGATTTTTATAGCCACTTCCTCAGGTTCACCAGCTCCAGCCTTCAAATCCTTTGCCCGAACAACTGTTGAAAAGACACCTTTTCCATGGGCAGCCACAATTTCATACCGACCATCAAGTGTTTCACCAAATCGATAGCCTAGAAAGAATAATAATAATAACAACAGCAACAATAATCAAAATTCAAATGACGAAGCAGAATGAACATTAGGAAAACAAAAGATTGATTCAAAGATAAACCTAATCTACAAATTGCGTCCAAGAGATAAGCACAAATTACATAAAGCAGAACTTCTAGACTTATATTAGCATTTGAACAATGATGTCAAAGTAAGTCTCATTTGTAGGTACATAACTTCTAAATGAAAATCTTCAACCTAACTTCAAGGAGATTATTTTTCTCTTTTTCAAATATAGTGACCTTACCAAGAAAACAGAATCGATAATCAGCATGTAAGTAACTATACACAATATTGTCCCTTAAAACAAAATGTTCCTCCAGCAAAAAAACTAATATTAGGTACAGAAAAAGATATCTATTCAAAAAAAAAGGTCATTACCAAGACACCACCAGGTAATAGTTTGAAAGAAAACGACTCAACTAGACAAAGACTTAATCCCAACTAGATATGTTCAGCTACATGGACACATTTCTTCCTTTACCCAGATAGGCTCACTTAATAAAGTTATAGGGCAATAAATCCTTCCTCACTATTTCCCATCACCTCATCTTGTGCACAAGACCTCACTTTCTTATCTCCTCCTACTTGAACGCACCCAATGCTCCAAATTAAAAACAAAACAATATAACTTTCAAACAAGTTATATGAAAATCTAAACATATTGCAAGCACGGAAAAAAGGGAAAAAAAAGATCTATAGAACACAGGACTGATTCTGCAACCTTTTAGAAATATGGAAATGCACCAAACAAGAAGAAAATGGAAGAAAAGAAAAAAAAATTAAATATATCAACTCACTTACCATAATACCCATCAGCATCATCCCAGTTGTCATGAAGACCACTACGCACAATCGGCAAACCATCTCCTTTACCCTGCATATGATTGAACATTAGCATTTCAAGACATGATTCTTTGCAACAGACAATAGGAAAATAAATAAGATCCACATAGTGAGTAGTGACAGATCTTACAGATTTACGAACTCCAGCAGGTGTCTCACCGAATATGTCATCACAATATTTTTCATCTGATCTCTCACTCTGCCAAAAATTGTCATAAGAGTAATAAAAAACATATATCAGAGGCAAATTCCCTTCAAAAGAAAAAATTTATGTGAGACTCATCCAAGTTCTTTACAAAAACAAATCACATTTGAGGGGGGAAATAAACCTTGGGAGTACCCTCTCCAAGCCCAGCAGCACCAGAAGTCCTCTCAGAAACTTGCCTTCCATTCTGTGAAGGCAACTTGCCCACTGAAAATGATGGCTCAGCAACATCATCACCCTCAATTCTAATATCAAGAGGTTCTGAAGCAACATTAGAGACTGGTAACGATGGGACAGGACAATGAGCAGGTTTGAGATCCGCTGCAGACAACGTGGTAGAGCATAAGCCACATATAGTGTAGCACATGCAGCCAAAAAAAAGGGAGAGAGAGAGAACAAAAGAAAGATGAATAACGAAGAAGATAAAACCATTACAAGCATTTAAGTTGGTATCAACTTTTTGCTTAGTCCTGCTCAAACTCAGCATCAATTATTAGTAAGTGTTTCCATCATGATTTCTATCTCATATGCCAAAACTTCCAATATTGCCTATGTCAAAGAGATTGACAATACCTTTGACTTCATATAAGAAATACTACAAACAAGTTTATTACTATTGACTAGCTCAGAATTGAATTCAAAAAAAATGTTCAGCTTTTAAGTTGTTACAGGCATCACAACACATTTGTGCATACTACACAAACAATTAGGAGAATCAAAATTTCAATCCTTGAAAGAAGCTAATTTAAAGATTGATCAACTAAGAATGATGCCTTAGCGAAGGTCAGGCCAACATTATAAACAAACTCAGAATTAAACTCACCTCTAAATAGTGTAACCAGTTTGATCCCAGTTTTTAAGCATAAGCATTAAAAGAAGAACTAACTCCAGGTAAAACTCAAAAGCACCTCTTCCCACATCCCTCTATGATGCCTTAGCTATGGTCAGACCACCATCACAAGCACGCTTGAAATTAAATTTACCAGTAAAAAGATTTAATAGTTTGATCCTAATTTCTAAGCTTAAGCATAAAATGAAGAACTAACACAATACAAAGATAATGTTAAGAGCACCTTTTCCCACATCATCCGGTTGAGCCTCATTTTGCTGCTGCATCTGCTTATTCTTATATTTTTCAAGAATGGCCTGCCTGCGCTTTCTACTCTCCTCCTTAACTCTGTCAAGATCTTCCTCTTGTTCAGCAAGCTTTAATGTAATCTTCTCGTCAAAATCATCCTGTTCATCTTCATCTCTGGAGCCAATAGCAAGATTAATCATTTAACAAAAACAAGGTACATAAGAAAGGGGCAAAAGAAAAAAGAGAGAAAAGATAAGATAAAAAAAATCCACCATTAAAGAATACCTTTCTATTTTGTCTCTAACCCCTCCTAAAGAATCATTGTTAGAATTATAGATCATTGTCATGTCACTCTTAAAGTCCCTGCCTTTATCCCTACTTCTATCACTCTGCCTTTCTCTCTCCCAATCACAATCCTTTATTCTCTCCCTCTCACTATACCTATCCCTATCCTTCTCCCTCTCTCTCTCCCGATATCTGAGTCGCTCACGAGCCCTAACAGAGTCATTATCTTTGCTTTGATATCTTTCCTTCTGCCTTTTTTCCTCCAGCTCTTCTTCCCTATCCCTTCTCCTATATCTGTCCACCTCCTTATCCAAGCTCCTCTCCCTATGCCTCTCAATTCTTCGATCCATGTCCCTGGTCCTCTCTTGCTCCTTATCACGTCTCAGATCCCTAATCACCTCCCTATCCAAGCTCCTTTCACGCTGCTTCTCTATTCTCCTATCCCTATAAATTTCCCTGTCCATGCTCCTCCTCTTCAATTCTTTCTCTCTTCTCTGATCCCTGTCCATGCTCCTCTCTCGATCTTTCTCTCTTCTCTGCTTCCTGTCTCTGCTTCTCTCTCGATCTCTGTCTTTTCTCTGTTCCCTATCCCTGCTCCTCTCTCCCTCCTGCTCCCTTCTCCGTTCCAATTCAATCTCCCTATCCCAGCTTCTCTCTCCGTCTCGTGCATCCCAGCTGCTATGCCTGTCCTCCCCTCCAAAACTTCTGCTGTAACTAGTACCACGTTCCCTCTCCAAGTCTCTACTACCATGCCGTCGATCATGATCATGTTTAGTAATTCTTTCATCATCAGAATCATTCTCAGCCCTTCCACAGTGTAGCTTTCTCTCTTCTACTATGCTGCGGGAACGAGATCTCTCCCCAGCAAACTCTCGTGACAATGATTCACCCCTAACAGTAGCCTCATCACGGTACCTACCACGAGATGCAGAGCCCATTTTGTACTTATCACCCCTACTTTCTGAAGATGATGACTTTCCCCAGTCACTAAATTTGGCTTCATCACCCTCAGGTGTATCCTCATCACGGAGTTTGCGGCTTCCCTTTGATGAGGACCGAGAATCCCCAGGCTGTTTCTTTCCCTCTTTGTGATGTTCACATCCTAAATCCCCATTGGCATGAGATTTCCTGTCATTTCTAAAGATAAATTCATCTCTAACCTCAGTCCTACCATCTTCAGGCAAACTAACCCTAGTCTCAAACTTACTAGCATTGTTAGAATTAGTCAAACCACTGTCACCATTGTCAGCATCTCCCTGCAACAAAATGAAAGACAAGTGAAGGACATGAATTTTTAGATGCATGATAAACAAATATTTATTAAGTGAATTACTCTGATAAAAAAACGTAGAGAAGTTTGCATAAATTAAATGGAAGAAGACATGTAACTAGCTCTTACGGATTAACAATATGCCACCAGTTTTCCATTGACACGCCTAAGGAAACTACTTTCTTTTTGCAATTCACTCATGTTCGTGTATAGTGCAAGCAGGTTGTTACATATATGAATGGTACATGCTCAAAAAAGCTCTCACCAAACAAAAAATTCATCATATATTCCACAAAATAACACCACCACAATAAGCATCCATTTGGCCACTGAGAAAAGTTTGTATAAAAATCAAGGAGAAAATGAATTCAATGTGAAAATGAAAAATTCAAAGGAGGATTTTCTCTAACACAAATTTTCTCACCAACCAAACAGAAAGCTAAATGCCTTATGATGGCAATTCAGAAAAACTATTTAAGTACACAAAGGGCAGATAGAACACACCAGAGTTTGAGAAACAACTTGTCCCTCGCGTAACTCGACGGTCTTAACATTAACACCACAAGAACCCTCCTCCTCTAAAATCTCACCCTCCTCCACATCATCATCAGCCCTATTACTATTGGCTGCAATAGGAATCGAAGGACGAGGCGGAGGAGGAGAAGGAGCAGTTTCTTCACCTCCTCGTTTGTTTTCCTTACCATGCTTCTTGCTTCGGCGGGAGCGGTGGTGATGGTGATGACGGTGGTGGCGATTTTTGTATCGCTTAGAAGACTTATCCGCCTCGGCTTCCGAAGGAGACCGGTGATGCTTGCGACGGGAGGCATCGGCGTCGCTCGCCATTGGCTGTCTTCGAAGGCAACAAAATCAAACTAGGGTTAGGGTTTTGGTTTTCTCTTTTTTGGGTTTTCTCCTCGCTATATATTTAAGAAAAAATAATCTCCATGCGAATTGAGGCACAGAAACTCTTTTGAAAGAGGCTGAAGATTGTTTTTACTTGAAAGAGTTTGGGATTTACTTTCCAGAATAGGAGAAATCCCGTGGTAGCTCGGCTTCGCGTTTCCCGACTATAGCCAGTGCTATTGCTTATTAAATTAATAATTGAATTTTTTTTTTTCTAAGAAAAATTATGATCTTTATTAGACCCAACTTATGTCTCAAATTTACTTGCATCAAAACCGAGTTGAGGGCTAGTGACCAATGGACCATACTGGCTAGGTCCGGGTTTGGACCGGATTCAATCCGAATTTAATATGTTTATATTTTGGCTCAACTGGCCCTTTTTTTTCATAAATAAAAACAAAAGTGAGCAGTGCTCACAGCGACAAATTAACCACGACAATAAATGCCCATACTATGAAGAAGCCATTCCAACCGGCGGCGGATAAGATTTCGAATAGTAACGAGTTTAGACTGTTGATAAGCTCGGGTTGGAACTCGCTTTCGATTCGAGCTTTAAAAACTATGCCCGGATTTGGTTTATATTAAAAATTTTAGATTCGCAAAGAACTAAAAACTTGATTCATTAAATACATATTTAATGAGTTTAGTGTGAAATTGAACTAGATTGAACCCAATTTCGTTAATTACATTAATATTATTTTTTAAAATAATATTAATTAATTTAATATATTTTTAAAAAATATAAATATATAATATGATATTAATAATATTAATATAATAATAAATTAGTTTTAAACGAATATATTGGTAGCTTTTAAAAGAATACATTCGTACTTTTAAAACGAACATATTAATGAACTAACAAAGCAAATAATATGCTCAAACTCAAGTTCAAAAAAAAATTTTAACTCCAAATTTAGCGCCCAGTTTGTTAAGATTGGCAAATGATCTCGAACGAATTTTTTTCCGAACCGAAATTTAAATAGCTCATAAAAATGGAGTTTCAATAACTTGAAAGATTTAGCATGATCAGCTAAGAAAAATTCATCACAAAATTACTTACACAATAAATATGATGGATCTCAACGCATCATCAGTTTTTCTCATTCCCTCATCTGATATGTGCTATCACATGAGTGTACTGCAAAAAAAGCACTATTTGTAATTTGAGTGTGTGAAAATAATATTTTTGCAGAAATTGAGGAGATTTATGTATCATGCCTAGAAACTAATTTGGATTGAGGACACTGTCGTCCTTTCCATTCAGCTTTGCAAGGTTGATGTACCAACTGTTTCTGTTAATAATATTTTCCAGTTTCTATCAAAAAAGCAAAGAAGGAAATTGAAAATATGGACACGTGATGGGATATTAGAGCTATTCCAACTCGTCACTTAATTATATGAAGCCTTCATAAGTAGAGTCGAATTGAGATGGGGTTCTCTCTGAGTTCAGATCAGAAACAAGGAGGGGATTGCATAATAATTTTAATTTTAATTTCTTTAATCAATGTTGACCTGAATTTTGATCTATTTTATTTTAGCTGCCAAAAAAACAAGATAACAGTGATTTCTAAATTATTATTTTCTTTATACGACACATGCAATTATCCAATGAAGTTTACGCAAAATAATCCTACAAAATCGGCAATCTACTCGTAAAAATTGATGTCAACATATAAAACATTTAGTTTTTTTTTTAAAAAAAACACTGAATAAATGGCTTCTGAATTATACCTTGAATACATATCTACAGATTATGAATTTTCAATTTCAATACAATCTGTGGTCTAGTTTCCATCATAGTATCCTTCTATGGCCTAGATTCTTCACGTCTGTCGCTGTCATGAAACTCCTGGATTTCTAATATTTCCACCCTGCGATTCATCTTCTTTCTTAGCTTTATAGCAACATCTGCTGGCGTAAATCTCCCGCAAACCACAACCCTGCAATCGTGCTTAGCAATCATGTGTTTTTCTATCTCTACATCATCAAACAAGACAAAAAAAATTAGCTCCTTGATTAGCTTTCTAATTCTATCACCCCAAACACTAATCTCTTTCACTAATCAATGTTTATATTATACCTTTCATATTGAGAATTATCTTCCTTGCTTTCCTGCAGCAAGCGTTGCAGTCTATGTTAATTCTCATCACCATACAACATGTCTGAAACACAACATCAAAAGTACAAAAACCAAGTTAGTTTTTATTCTCTGTTGATCCTTTTCAATGAAAAATGAAAAAAATAAATCCTTGAAGATGTTCGTACTTGCCTTTGCAGGTATGAAGTCGTGAACAGACATTAGGATGAGATCAATGATTGGCTGATAGATGACTGAAAAGACCCTAATGAAAAGGGAAATCTTTTTATTTTGAGAATTTGAAGAATCATGAACACAGCTGTTATTTCTACTTTTCGATCTTCTGCAGAGAATTCTTCACTTTCGTTTCGGAATCTGATTCTGCTTAGGCTTCAAAAGTGGGGTTTTATAGTCACACAGCTAAGGGGAAAGCATTCCTTTCTTCCTGTCTCATGCTTTGTTTTACTTTCATGCCAAATAATGAAGCATCTTTTTTCTTGGTTGTAAAGGTTCCTGTTAGACAATATTTAAGCCATCTAACCATTTTACTTACCCCGCAGATTTGATTGCCCTTAATAGAGACTTGATATAGCCGTTTAACAAACTAAGGAAAAAAGAAAATTTTATTCCAATCTTTATATATCCTACAAATTCTCAATGACATCTCATAATTGTTTCTAAATTCTTATTCCTCAATATTATACAACAATCATGTACAGAATTGATTCAACTCTTTTGAGAATAGAACTATATATGTGGCGTGTTCGACCCTATTTTACGTGTAATCAACTGCAGGGAGAGCGAAAAATACGCTTGATCGTGGCCAGTGTGCGAAGAGGATTCCTGTAAATGGCAGCAACTTGACTTGTGGGTTGATATCTACAAGTAAGAGTTACCTTCTTCTCCAACACATTAACCAACACCGATTCTGTCCCTGCGTAAAAAACAAAATGGAAGTTTGAGGTTCAAAACAGCAATTTCCACACTAAACTCATAACCAAAACTCTCATATCCAAGTCCAGCAGCAAACTCCCACTTGCAGATAAATCAGCCAAGTACTGTCAATCAATGGGGACCAATTTCGGCAAAAAGACACGCATACGAACAGGGAAGATGCCCTACTTGAATAATCCAGCATAAACATCTTAAACATTATTAAAAAAAAAAAAACAGTACAAAGAAAAAAAACTAAAGGCTGTCAATAATTTGCCCATTTCTTCAGTCTAAAATTTGCGGAACAGCTCAGGTGATAGTTCCCCCTGCAATGCAACAAAAACTGGACCCGGAATTACAGCAAGAATTATTAAATATGAAATTTATCGTTTCAACCTTCGTTCTCCTCATTTTTTCCCCTTTTTAATTTTTGGACCACCATGTATGAATATAAAGATCAGCTTTATGTATTAGATGCATGATCATATCTGGAATGTATAAAAGCAGCTTTAGCAAAACAAAGTTATTAAACTCCAATGGAAGCTGAAAGCCATAAGGCACCCAACCAAAATAAAATAAAGAAAGAAAAAGGTTATACAAGGCAAGGAAGGGGCCACTTTTTTCCGTTATTCCTTAAAAACTATTTTCATATCCAAACACTAATTATTCAGCCTTCCAATCTAACTAACCGTTTCAATTCTATGGAAACTTATCTTCACAGTGAAAGACTTTAGAATATTAGATTCTCTTACCGTTCATTCTTGACATTATTTCAGCTACTCTTTTTTGACATTCAGCGCATCGAATATCGGCCGAGAGAACAACTTCCTGAACCTGCTTTTTCAACAAACAACAGCCCCAAGGCCATTATCCATTAGTACTCAACATAACATTTAAGCCCAAAACTTGTAAAATTAAGTAGAGTAGGAGAGAGAAAGAGAGTACAAACAAGAGGCACTGATAAAGATTCAACAGAGGCAAGGCTAGTTCCTGGAAGAAGCATGCTCTTCGCCTTCTTGAATCCAATTCTTTGCGTCTCTCTCTTAGGCCGATCAGCAAGAGCCATCTCTCTCTTTTATGTAGCTTGAACAGCAAAGATATTCATATATACAATTATGGTAAAAAGTTAAATCTTATGTTGAGCAAAGAAAGGGACAGACAGAGACAAAGAAAGAGATCCAAGAACGGCTTCTGCTGTACTGATAGAGCAAGCTCATCTTTTGATGATGGCTTCAATTGTTGAAGAAAGAATGAAGATAAAACATTTTCAAGACAGTATGAATAAGAGCATAGTAAAGTGTAAATGTCTTTTATGCATAGTTGAGAAAGATGCCTCCTTCACTGAGGCAGGCCCACACCTCCCACTATTTTTGAATTTTCTCATCTAGAATTATTCTTTGTAGGTTACTTATAAGACCAAACACTTTTCTCTCTTTCACTGCAACTTTTAAGTTCACTTAATCAATCAGTCATGTCTCAAGGAGCGGGCAACGGCCTGAAAATGCAACGAGCCAAATGGCTGTGCTATATTTTTAGTGGGCCTCAACTCTCTAGCTCGGCTGCCCCACAAGCTCCACTGAGAGGCTCCATTTACTTAAAAGGCTTATGAATTTCAACATTTTCACCATAACTGTCAAAATTTAACATATAAAGAAAAGAAAATTCAGCTAGCTGATTTTGATTGTTCAGCAACTTCGACCGTACAGCTAGATTAACCTAAACGAAACAAGTATCTTGTTGTTTTCCGTACATGCACCCTGTAAGTTCATTGAATTTGTTTCCAGCCGATCAGAATGGAACATGCTGCTGCAGTGCCCTAACAGATGATGACGATGTTAGAGGAACAACAGGAAAAATGGAATGACAAAAAAAAAATCGCTCATTAAATTAATCCAATGGCACAAATCGATAGCTCGAACTTGAAGACGAAAAAAAAATGTGGATAAATTTTATTGCCAGAGAGGATATACAAATCACAGGAAGACGGAATTCCCTGAAATATTACTGAGGCCATAAATTATACAGAGCTAGAACTGTGAGACCATCCAAAATTGATGCCTAAAATTTGGTTCAGACTATTGTTACATTAAAACATATAGGCGGTGAGCATACATGGATGTTAACTGGTTATCTTCAATTCAGTAAGCAAGCTAAAGCTAAGTGCACCGAGCGCATGCACCATGGAATATATACCTTTGAAAATCAAAAATTGAAGTGATTAATCTACCCAAGCGATGGAAACATCGCTTCCATATCCAACATAAAGGGACCGGTCACCTAGACATAACCAAGCTTGTTAGAGGCTGTGCAACAGCAGAACCAAATAAAGAATCCCCCATGTACTTGCAATTATCGTGATCAACTTTGAGTGTCAATGGAAACAGGAAACTTTCACAGGCACTGGTTCCAAAGACTTCTTTCCAGCTCTTACTGCCATTATTTTTCTGGTGCATCCTCTGGCACGAGCTCCCACTACTACGCCTTCTCTTCTTAGATGAATTCCACCTTAACTGGGCAAGAAAATTATCCTTGGAAAGATCACAAACTACCTCCAAATCTCTTCCCCTTTCACTTCCGCAATCCGACAAGGAATCACTCGATCCAACTTCAGTTTTTTCTACCTGCCTGATACCACATATGGCAGCCTGAACTGATTTGTCTTCATCAGTTTTGATATCATGCTTCTCAAGGACAGACAATATGGAGTTCACAATATCAGGCCTTTCCCTGATAGTTATCCACCCATTTCCCAACCATTCCTGAGAACACCTCAGTTCAGCACGGCCAAAGACTGAATCTTGTTTTTCTCCTGCAAAATACCAACACAAGAATCAGAATTGAAGCCAACAAATAGAGAAAACTGACAATCAGAGATTGAAAGATTTTCAGAGAGAGAAAGAGACTTGCAGACCTGGGAAATAGACATGAAATCTATCTTCAGATTCTTTATGAACAACAATGCCTTCCTGCCATACATCATGCCACCAAACATCAACGGCAGTTCCAACATCTAAAACCCAAGAACCTCGAGCCTTGTTGCACTTTGGAGGAGGGCGGATCATTGCCCTTCCAGATATCCGTAATCCTAATTGGTCAGGAACTGCAACTCTGGTAGCTAAATTCCACTCCTGCAACAAGAAGGAAATATTCTAACAACTGAACTTATAAAACAAAAATTTTTCAACTCACATCATCTAGTCCACAAAAAGAAGCAAAAACACAACATGGGGATTATAAAATACACACCTCTAAATTGTTAGCTTCATTATCTGCATCTTTAATATCTTGATATCTCACTTTAACCTTATCTTTGTGTGTCTTAATTATCAAAGCTCTAAACCAACAACCTCTAATCCCACTATCCTGAGAAAGCAATTCAACTTCAGAACCAACTTTTAGATACCCAAAAGGATTTTGCTTGGCCTCTGTTCTGGATAGAGCAGTAGATTCTCCCCCTTTTAAACTGCAATCCTCCATTCCACTTCTGGAGTCAATACAACTATTATGTACATTATCCATATCCACCATCATTGTACCCATTGATTCTTTAATGCCAATGTGAACATCATTGCCTTTTGAAGGACGATGTCTCTTCTTAGGTCTGAACCCAGAATCATCATTAATATCAGCTTCCAATTTCAGGCCATCACCATGTTGAAAATTTTCCTGACCCAATACAGGAGAGGCCATAAACATGTACTTAAATATTTTTTGTTTCCAGTAACCTTTGACTTGGGTGATATCAAAGGGCCTCACATCTTCATTCTCAAACTGCCTGTAGCAAACAAATGAATCCAACATTGTATGTCTCGCCTCCTTTAGAAACTTCTCAAAATGCTGGGGACTGAGGACAGTGGCCATTCCATCTATGCATTCAATACTGAGATCTTGAAGACAAAGAGAAAAGAAAATCTCTCTGTCATTAAATTTGCGAGGCAAAGCAATACCAACCTCATCAATATTATGAAACCACCGTACCACAACCATCTTGTTCCCTTTAGAGTCCTCATACATGTCTTCCAAGTATGCAACAAGCCTTTTATCCTCCTCAGCTAAGACATATACAAAGTCATACACCTACAACATTTTTTAAAAAGAAACAGAGAAAAATGCAAGGAATAAGTGACCGAAAATCACCATTGTCCCCACGAAAGACACAGGAAGAGATAAATGTACTCACAGAAATTTTGAAACCATTCCGGCAAAAAGATTGGTAATGCTTTCGTCTTTTCCTGCATGTCCTAGGAGAACCTAACCACAAAAATTCTTTGGTAGAATGGCCTAGCTTCCGTAGTTGAAGCTCCTGAAAATAAATATAAATATTATATATATAAAGATATAAATGAGAAGAGGGATGATAAGAATTTTAAACAAGAACATCAGCCTCAAGCCATAATATAACAGTACCTTAAAGTTCTCAGTATCCATCTCAACAAAATCACTACTACCCAACGATCTAGAAAGGTGTGATGACTCAAGAGGCTGTGAACCTGGAAAAGAAAAAAGATAACGCCAAATTAGGACAAGTGCTTAGGAAAAAATTAATTTTATACAACGAAGAAATTCTGGATAAACAAAACAGACAAAAAGAGATATTGATTTTATACAGCACAAAGAATAAGAACCTCGAAAGAAAAATCCACAGCTTAGAAGAAACACAAAAATCAAACAAAAACAAGAACCGTCTGTTTATGGCACAAGGATTTATGATTCAATATTACAGCGGACAGACTCAAACGTTACTACAGATGTCAATGGATTATGTAAAACGTAATAAATTTGGCCATGAAAGATCTTAACCTAGATATTGAGGCCAGAAGGATCCGATGCTGTCAACCAGCTCTTTAAAATTGAATAATTATTTCCTGCAGCCCAGATCATTGTCAGTTTGCAGTAACACGACACCAGAAATACTAGATGATGATTAAGGCTAGCGCACAGTTCATAGACTTCGAATAACACAGAAAGATAGGAAGGACATGGGTATGAGAGGAATCAAGTGCAATAGCTATGTGCAAACTGGAATTTAGTAAAAGAAAAAGAAAGAAAAAAAACTATGGGCAAATGAAATGGACAAAATTATACATCTCGAGGGATTGAAAAATTCAAAATAAAAATAAGATCCCATTCCTATGGGTACGCATCCATAGATTTTGAGTAATTGACAAACATACGAGCCACTTTAAAACTAAAATATATTAAAACGAATAGGACTTGGTCAACAAAATCCTGAAGAAAAAGCTTCAAAAATTGTACTTGGGCATTTTTCCAGCTCCCAATCAGCACAGCAAACCACCAAAAGATAGAAAAAGATTAATTATTTTTGAAAAATATGAAGGAACCAGATTAACTCAGGAACCACCCTAAAAAAAGATTAAGGCCATAGATTATCTACTGAGACTGTAAGATACTCGAGGATCCTAAGCGAATTTCTACGCGTTCGTATTTTCCCCAAACTCGTGCTTCCATAGGTCAAAATTATCTAGGCAAAAACGCAAATTCCAGTCGAAAAACGACCCAATACATCAACTTAAACGAAATTTGTCGTCTTCTTGTTCTAAGACTATGTAGAAGGGCTCTTGGAATAATTCAAAACAAAGGAGAAAGGAGAAAACAGGAGCCAATTGTCGAACTTAAAAACATACATGCAACCCATAGAGATCTGCCCATGAAAAAAGGGGAAAGAAATATTTGCAGAATAACGGGGAGAAAAAAAAAAGAAATTGCAAAGATTCAAAATTTGAATCTGCAGCAAATTGAAAGAAACATAGGATAGAGAAAAATTTTCATCTCTTTGTATATATATATAAAATACTGAGATTGTTAAAAAGAGCGAGGAAATGAACAAAATTCAACAAATTTTATGCGCTTCCATAATATAAACAGGTTGGATCTGTCAAAAAAGTTCTGCAACAAAACCAAAAACCCAGAACCTCACAAATTTCAAAATTTTCAAATTCGTCAATTTTGCTTCAAAGAAAAAACAGAAAAAGATTCATGTTTTTTGTCAATTGTACCTGAAACGATGGAATTGAGCCAATCAATCACCTCTCTTCTAGACTTGGGCTTCAAAGACGGTACCATAGGGAACAAAGGCGAAGTATTCCTGAAAACGTAGTAATACGAGATATGCTTCAAGCTTTTCTCTTTTCCTATCACAGCCAGATCTAATCCGCCATCCATCCTCTTCAAATAATACCGAATCTCTCTCCGCCCTTTATCGCTTTTCACCTCTTCCCAACTAACGTAGCCCAAAGACTCCATATCTGGTGGCGACCTCAATCTTTCCATGAACTGAATCCAACTCCGGTAACCCTACGCAAGATAATAAATGGGATAGGGGCCTGCCCTCTCTCTCTCTTCTCCTATCCGTTCTCTTCTATCTAATCTGTTTAAGAAGTGTTATTTGGGAGAGGGATTTGAAAGCTATAAAATTGAAGGGAATTAAGGGTTTCGCAATTGGCAATGTGGAGATAGAGATGGACGGTTGTGATTGCATCCACGAAGATGCCAAGAAGGAAGCGAGTGGGAAACTGCGTGGATTTCTATATTCAGAATTAGGTTTCCTAAACTACCCCTTTATTCGTCTGAAATTACGGTTAAGGATTCTCTTTAATTTTCTCAAGGCAATATACATGTTTTTTTTTTTATCGAGTGTATGTTGGAGAGAAAATACATTTTGAACGTTAATTTTTTTAAAAAAGTTTATAGAGTTCTCAATTAATTGTATCCCAAAATTTTATATTTTTTAATTTTTTTTGTGATTGAGTTTACATAATTTTATTTAGTGATATTAAGTTTTTGAACTATAATTTTATTATTAATTAAATTACATTTTTATTATTTTATAAATATCAAAATATTATTATTATTGGTGGCAGAATGTTTCGAAGTTTCAAGTAAAAAAAAAATTTATAGAGATTTAATTATAGCTTTTATAATTTTATAATTACTTTATAAATCATTTTGAATAAAATATAATTTATTAAAAAATATTTTAATAAATACATATCAAATTTTATAAATTCACTTATTTTATCTGTATTTTTTTAATATAAATTAAAAAATATTAGTAAATTTTTTTGAAAAAAATATTAATAAATTAATTTATTCATTAAAATAATATAGATAATAATTTTATATAAAATTTTGATTAAAAATTGTAACATATTTCAAATTTGATAATAATAATAATAATAATTTCAATTGTATTTTTTTTAAATTTACTCTAAATTATATTATTTAATAATTCAATATAAATATAATTAAAAAATATTTAATTATTAATAATTAGTAAAAAATAAAATTAATTATTAAATTCATAAATTAAAGTAAAAAAATTATATTATCAATTTATAAATTTTATATTTATACCAAATAATATAATTTTAATAATTCATTAATTTTAATAATTCATTAATTTTACAATTTATACATTTAAAATTTATAAATTTTATGAAATCTATACATTTTAAAATCCAATGGAGGTCATGAAAAATTCAATCAATATTCAAATTATCGGTTTTTCCTTTGCTTTTTTGTTTTGCCTGTCCATCAAGTGTGTAGTACATTGACGACAATGCATGGGACAATGTACAAGTTAAAGAGCGGCAAGGGAAGTGGAGGCCGCAATTTCCGGGATTTGAATAAGAAAATTCGTCACGTCTATTTGCCAGCTGTCTTTAGAAAATAAATTGCGGTTTCCTTTACTGAAATTAAAAGGATGCCGTTATTCAAGTCTAAAAATGTTAATTACACCTCAAAAGCCTATCAAGAAAATGAGTGCTTATTATATTTTTTTATTTTTCTTTATCATTTGAATTTTTTATTTTTTTATATGAATTTCATATAAGGTAATGAAAAAATAATTAAAAAAATTTAATAAGTATTTTTCATTCAAAAATATTTTAGAATTTCACTTTAAATGTTAATCATATTTATAAAAAAAAATGTATTCTTCCTGTTTCGAATTTGGAAAAAATTCTTTGTAATCTAATTTGGTGGACTGCCTGTTAGAGATTTCGTCAGTTAACTAAAGGTTTGTTTGCTATATTTTTCATTTTATTTTCATAATTAATAATTTATATCAATTGAAATTTTGAAATATATTTGTTTTCATTTGTTTATTGACTTAAAAATAAAATATATCATAAATTAATCAAAAAATTAAAATAATGTCTTCTTGATTCAATTAATTTCTCTAATATATACAAACATTTAATTATATTCTTATTAAGAAAATTTAGTTTTGATCACATGGAATTAAATTATAAAACTCAAATGGCAGATTGAGTCTGGTCCAAATAAATTATTGGATCTAGCTGGGTACAATTAATATAAAGATCTAGAATGAAGTGCAAGTTTTCATCCCTACCTGTTTTTGGTAAACTAAAACAAATAGCGCACTATATTTAGATTGAGGAATTATAAATAAAAGAATTAGAATAATTTATATATTTATATTAAATTTATCTTTTGATAACTTAAAAAATATCAAAATTCATATATTTTGAAAAAAAATCTTATCAATTAAAATTTTTCATTTTTAAATGATTTAATTTGCCGCTTTCTATGTGAAAATTTCTAAAATCCACAATTTTTTATCTATAAGAGATTGTTTCCGATAAATTAATAGTATTCTAAAACTATTTTTAAATCTAAAAATATAATAAAAATCATTTATCATTTTTTTATCGGTTTGAATATAAATTATAAAAATGTTAATGAGTTCCTTCAAAAAATAAAAAATATTAATAAATTAATTTATTTATAAATATAATACAAATAATAAGTTTATATATAATTTTAAGCAAAAACATTATAACATATTTTAAATTTGACAATAATAATAATTTCATAAATTTTTTTTTTTTAAATTTACTCTATGTTATAAACGTGATAAAAATAACTAAAAAAATATTTAATTAATAATAAATTACTAATATTTAGTAAAGGGTAAAATTAAAAATTAATCGTTAAATTCATAGAGTATGGTCATTGAGCCAAATATGAGTGAAAGAAAAATTATATTACCAATCCAAACGATAATTTTTATAATTCATGGTATAAATTTTAAAACCACTCAATCTAAACCATTCTGATAATGCAAATTAAAATCATCAAATTTATATTAAAAACAACAATATTTTAAAGAAGATAAGGAGTTATGCTCTAAATATGTTGGCTAGCATTTGACAAAGCAATCCTCGCAACAATATGAGCATTTATATCGTTCTCTATATTCTTATAATTTAATTTAACTTGTACATATATTTGTCATAATTGATCATTTTGCCTTTTGTACTCTTTTTTTTATATATATATTACTCCATATACTTATTTTTTTAGTTAGAATGAGCTTTCTAATTGTTTAATTTAACTTAAATATATTTGTTTTATTTTATACTAAAATGTAACTCTCACATTGTATGAGGCGAATTTCCGCAATAGTATATTAAACATTAATAATAAAATTATTATAATTAATTTAGATACTAAAATTGTTAAAAAGTTTCACATAATATGTAAATGTTAATAAAGTTTTGTAAAGATTAAAATAAAAAACAAGGTTTAAGTGCAATGATCGAGTATCAACAATCCTTAAATATCATAATTAAATGATTGATTACAATATTTGAATTGTTAAAATGAGTAAAAAAAATAAATAAAATTTATTTTTAAAATATGTAAGATCATAATCATGCAATCAATACATTTTATTTCTCAAATGAAATGTGATTTGTCCAAGCATTCATTAATTTTTATATACATTTCTCTCAAAATAGGATTATTAATATGATGATTACTTAATCACTGATATTATTTGCATTATATTTTTCATGCTGGGAATATAATGCCAACACCTATAATCAAAAATATATTATTATAGCTAAAATGTTGAAAGAATTCATTTCTTCAAAAAACAAAAAGCTCAAATACTTCAAACTCTATAAAAAGCTTAATACCATGTTAAAATTTGATTAATAAAATAAAATAAAATAAAAATTATTATTATTATCATTATTACTACAAAAAAAATTACTATTTCCAAAGATCAACTTGCTAATTGTCTTGAAAAAAATTGTGACTACACATTGATTGATATAAGAGTCCATTACTCAATTAAATTTATTTTATCTTTAAAGTTTATTCTGTAATATTTCTCACATTGGATGATTTATATTTCACTTTATGACCCGAAAAAGATATTATATTGAATTGAAAAATATAATCTCAACTCAAACTCTTTTTAATGGTTCTCTCTATCACCATTTACAACTTTTTTTAGCATCTACATTAAACAAAACGTTCAATTATATACAAAAATCAAATCCAACCAACTTGTTATCATGTAATTTCTTCAATAAAATTAATTTGATTTTATTTTTATTTTTATTGTAATTTTATTTATTTGATTCTATTTTTCCAATGAATCTTCCCATAATATATATATATATATATATTGAAAGATTAAAAATGCTTGGTAAATTATCTTGGTTTATACAACGAAAAAAAAAAATATTTTGGTACTTGAATATTGCATTTTTTATTAAATTTTAAATTTTACCTATCTAAATTAAGTTTGTCAACTTTACTTGATAAAAATAATTATATATTAATTAAACTGTAAAAAATAAAAACTTAAGAATTTAATTTAAACAAAATCAAAATTAAAATATTTAAAATGGTTAAAATTAAAGATTTTATTTTAATAAAATAAATATTAAATAATTATATGAATAAAAAACAATTTAAGACTTTATCCAAACAAAGCACGCATAATTCATGGCTACAAAATAAAATGTCTATTTTTCCATTATATAATTATAACTAAAGTTTATAAACAAAATCGATAAGGACTAGCTGCAGATGTATTTTGTTCATGATGATGATGATAATAATTAATTAATTAATCAAATTTAATTAGTGTTGCATGCATCTTTTCTATAAATTATATTATGAATTTATATTCATAGTACATTATGTGTATTTTATTTATACGATAACATCTTTCACTATACTATTAATATTTCACACATATTCTATTTATTCATAAGACAATATTTTTATTATTATTTTATTTTATTTTATCGTATTCTTAATTTTTTTCTTCTCTTCTTCTCTTTTTTGTTCAAATAGAGAAAAAAATTATGTATATTCTAATATTGTTTTAGAAATAGATTTTTTTAATTTGTATATTTGATTTTATTTTTAATATTTTTTAATATTTTAATGATTGTTATTATTGTTTGGAATAAAAAATATTATTTTTGATATATTTGTGGAAGAAAATGATTGAAAATAAAAATATTTGAATTAAAATTGTGTCAAGTTGTTAAAAGTTGAAAAACAATGGATGTAGTATAAATGATAAACTTATAAATTTGTAAGTGATGAATTTGTAAGTTATAAACGATAAACTTTTATATTTTAAATGATGAACATATAATTTATAAATGATAAAATTGTAATTTCAAAACCATCAACATGCAAGTTTAAACAATGAACATGTAATTTATAAAACGATAAACTTGTAAGTTTAAAATGATGAATCTGCAAGTTAAAAATGTGTAAATTTTAAACGATAAATCTGCAAGTTCAAAATAATGAGTTTGTAGTTTATAAATGGTAAACCTGTAAGTTGTAAAACAATAAATTTGCAAGTTCAAAACAATGAAGCTGTAAGTTCAAAACGATAAACCTGCAAATGATAAACTTGCAAATTCTAAATGGTGAATTTATAACTTTGTCTTGTTTCACACTAGCAAGACATGGAGGTTTATAGTGCAATATGAACAGAAGTCCATGTTATAACAACTCCATCTTGCCCAATGCATGTCAAGATAAGTAATTACTTTAATTAACATATAATCCTAGCACAAAAAGAAAAATGTGTACAACTTTTCCATTATTCTACAATTTTTACCATTTTCTTTTGCATCTCTATCTCTTACTTACCATCATTGTCACCCCAATCAAATTATCTCTCTAGATTTTCTTCATTTTTTATGTTTTTATGATGAATATGGATATGACTTCTCTATTCTTCTCCATTTTTCAACATTTTTCTTTACATCTATCTCTTCCTACCGCCATTGTCGTCCCACTCAAGCTCTATAGATTTTCTTCATTTTTTAAATATTTTTATGATGAATGTGGCACAACTTCTCCATTCTTCTATAATTTTCACTATTTTCCATTACATCTCTCTCATTTCCTTACCACCTTTGTTGCCCCACTCAAACTCTCTTTCTCTAGATTTTCTTAATTTATTTTTATATTTTAATGATGGAAAATGAAGATTCATGACCTGATTGGAAGGTGAAGTTAGTGAAAATTTGAAAAAAAATGGAAGGTTTTGCAAAGTGATGGTTCTCCAAAAGGGAAAATTGGATAAGATGTTCATCTCCTTCTCTCTTTCATCTAATTCTTGAAATTTGGAAATGAATTTCATCTTTCTTGTTTTGGTTGTGAAGAAAAATTGATCAGTTATTTTGCTTGATGGAGGTACCCATACAATGTCGTTTTATGGAGTCATGTAAAAAAAAAACAAACAGAGTTGTTTCTCTAAAATGATTTTTCGGTCAACACATTGTAGCATAAATAGTAATGAACACTGAAAATCTCTATGTATTTATAGATATTTTTCTCATACGAGTCTCACTATATTAATGAGATATTTCATTCACATAATGAAAACGATAAATAAGAAAGTTGCTAAAATTTTTTATATTTTTATATAATTGGATTATAAATTTTGAACTCAAAAATATTTTTCTTCTTTTCAATTTTTTATACTTTTTTATTAGTCATTGTGCAACTGGATTGCCCATGATGATGGAGCTATTACTCTTTTAGTTGTTGATGGTGTATTTCATGCTATCAAATAACATATTTTTACTCTCATTTATTATATAGTTGTCACTTTAGATTAATTGATAATAGTTAGTTACTCTCTTATTTTTCTCTCCAATTTGTTGTTAGTAAATTACAACTAATAAACTGAGTTAAGATAGTTATGTATAAAGTATATAAAAATGTTATTGAGCTAAGAGAATAATTAATCATGATTTCATCTTATTGTTCAATTCTCATAGCATTCACATGCTATCATAGCTTATAATACTTTCTGCTCCAAATTCATTATTTCTTTATTTTTTATTGAAAAACAAACAATAAATTTTGTTTTCTTGTTATTATTCTAAACCAATATTATGGAGGATAATTCTTTCAGTCCTTATTCATTTATCCTAATGAAAATTTAGCATTGGTTCTAATTTTATTGTTATTGGATGGCAACAATTATCATTTATGGGCCAAATCAATGAGAATAAAGTCAAGGTTACCGAGTTATATACTCTGTAGTTGCGATGTAAGCTGATATTCTACATCAGAAAGGTTTTTTTGGATTTTTGGCTATTACGCATTTGAAAGTTATTAAATATTTTTTGAAAAAGAAATGGCAAGAGACGGATAAAAATCCACTATGGACACAACAACTTCTACTTCATCAATTTTGACGAAAAATGTTGTGCAAATATGAGAATTGCAGTGGAGATTTTTGATGGTACAGGTCATTTTGGAATGTGGCAAGGTGAAGTTCTAAACACCTTATTTTAGCAAAGTTTAGACATTGCCATTTAAGGAGAAAAGTCAAAAGGTTCAGATGAGAATGAATAAAAGATAATCAATCATTTGACATGTAGTACAATTCGATCATGTCTATCCAAATAGCAGAAGTATGTCTTTTGTAAAAAAAACTTATGCAAATAAATTATAGAATGCACTAGAGGATTTTTTTTAAAAAAAGAGCAATCAAAATAAGCTTCATATGAAGAAAAGATTGTTCAAATTCACATATGTTCCTGGTACCACAATGAACAATCACATTACCAATTTCAATCAACTTGTAGCAAATTTGATGAATTTGGATGTGACTTTTAAAGATGAAGATCTGACCCTAATGTTGTTGGGATTCTTTCTTGAGGAGTTTGAGTTTTTAGAAACTATTCTACTCCATGGGAAAGCTGAGGTGTCTCTTGGTGAAGTATGTGTTGCACTATATAACTATGAATTGAGGAGAAAAGACAAGAAGAATAGTACTAGTGGAGCAGTAAAAGCTTTAATAGTAAGAGGTCGTTCAAAAAATAAAAACAAGGTGGGCAAAGATGATTGTTTTTTGTCGAGAAAAATGACACTGTAAGAAAGATTATCCTAAGTTAAGAAGTCAATCTGGCAAAGACAAGACTGTTGTAGATTCAAATGTAGCTGAATGTGATGATTTAGATTTTTCATTAGCATTAATGTCATCAATAAGTTGAGAAGTAAATCTTGCAAAGGTAAGAATGTTGTAAATTCAAATGTAGCTGAATGTGATGATTCATACTTTTCATTAGCATTGATGTCATCAATAAGCAGTTCGACTACTTAGATCCTAGATTTAGGCTATAGCGACCATATGAGTTATAATCGAAAATAGTTTTTCGATTTTAAAGATATTGAAGGTGGAGTTGTCTACATAGCAAATGACATTCCTTGCAAAACAACTGAAATTGGTTTAGTCCAGTTAAGGAATCATGATGAATCAATAAGAACTCTGATAGACGTAAGATATGTGCCTAGTTTGATGAAAAACCTCATTTATATGGGAGTTCTTGGGAGAAAGAGTTTCACTATATTCATTAAAAATGAAGTAATGAAAGTTATATCTGAAGCACTTTGTGGTAATGAAATGAATTCAAAGGAGCAACAACTTGTATTACTATGAAGGTAATACAATCATTAGAATAATAATAGCAGTTTCTAGTGATGATCATGAGCTAAAAACAACCAGATTATGACATATGTGCTTGGGGCATATAGGTGAAAAATCTTTGAAACTTCTGGCGAATCAATTATTATTGCAAAGGAGTATGAACCTGTAAATTAGACTTTTATGAGTACTGCAACAAAAGAAAGTAGATGAGAGTGAAGTTTGACACTGCAATCCATAATACCAAGGGTATTATGAATTATGTTAATTTAGATGTATAGGGTCATTTCAAAACTGTTTCAATGGGAGGTAAACATTACTATGTTACATTTGTTAATGATTGTTCAAGAAGAGTATGAGCGTATACATTGAAAACAAAAGATGAAGTGTTGAGAGTTTTTCTCATATGGAAGAAGATTATAGAAACTCAAATAGGCAAAAGATCAAGTGTCTTCGAATAGACGATGATAGAGAGTACACAAGTGAAGCCTTTATAAAAGTTTACAGAAATAAATGAATTGTTCAATATTTCACTATCAGAAATACAATACAACAGAATGGGATAGCTGAACATATGAACCAAACTCTACTAGAGAAAGTACAGTATATATTGTTTATTGTTGTGTTAGGCAGATAGTTTTGGTCAGAGGCTGTAATATACGCGTGTCATCTCATTAATCGTTTGTCATCAACTACTATCAATGAAACACCTTTAAAAATGTGGTATAAAAAACTTGCTACAGATTATAATTTCTTACACATGTTTGGTTCCATTGTTTACTATCATGTTAAGGAATCAAAGTTAGATCAAAGGGCAAATAAAACTATCTTTATGGGGATATCCTTTGGTATCAAAGGATATCATTTATGGTGCCTAGAGACGAAGAAAATAATATTTAGTAGAAATGTTACTTTTGATGATTCTACCGTGTTAAAAAAGGTAACAGAGGAGCAAACAAATAGTTATCCACAGCAGGTGGAGGGAACTCCCAAACAGGTTGAGTTTGATAGAAGAAGAATTGTTTATCCAACAATTGTAAAGTTTGATAAAATTACTCATACGACAGAAGATGAGTTAATAGTAGAAAATGGATGAGATAATGAAGCTTAAGTTCTAGCACAATAACCTCCTCAGCAACTTGAGCCAATTGCAATACGAAAGCTGAAAGGGAATATTAAGAAACATGTTCGACTTGAAGATATGACTAATTATACATTTTCAGTAGATGATGAGATTCCTTTCATTTATTGTGAAACTATTCAATGCTCAGAAGAAGAAAAGTTGAGAAAGACTATGGAAGAAGAAATGCAATCCCTTGAAAAGAATCAGACATAGAAGCTAGCAAATCTACTAAAAAGAAAAAAAGTGATTGGCTGTAAATGAGTTTATGCACAGAAATAAGGATTTTCTGACAAGAATGATATCCGCTACAAGGCAAGAATGATAGTTAAATGCTATGCTCAAAAGGAGAGAATTGATTATAATGAAGTGTTTTCTCTAGTTGTAAAATTTTCCTCCATTATAATATTATTGGCCTTGGTAGCACAATTGAATTTGAAACTAATTCAGCTGAATGTAAAAACTGTATTTTTACATGGAGACTTAGAAAAAAAATCTATATAACTCAGCCATAATGATTTAAAGTTGATGAAAAAGAAAATTTGGTGTGCAAGTTGAGTAAATCGTTGTATGGATTAAAGCAATCTCCAAAACAGTAGTACAAACAATTTGATAAGTTTATGATAAGACAAAAGTACACAAGAAGTAAATGTGTTCATTGTGTATATTTGCGCAACCTATGAGATGGATCAATTATCTATCTTCTCCTTTATGTTGATAATATGTCGATAGCTTTAAAGGATGAATGAAAGATTCAGAAGTTAAAAGCTCAACTAAATCAGGAATTTGAAATGAAATATTTAGGAGAAGCTAAAAAGATTCTCGATATAGAGATATACAAAGATAAAAAATTGGGGATACTTTATTTAACTCATAAACAATATATGAGAAAGGTACTAACACATTTTTAGGATTAATAAGAAGATAAAACTAGTTAATACTCTATTTGCACTTCACTTGCTCTTCAGTTTAAACTTCGTGCATCTTTATCTCAGAAAAGTAATGAAAAACGAGAATATATATCAAATGTTCCATATGCAAATGTTGTTGGTACATTGATGTATGCAATAGTGTGTACGAGACTTGACATTTTGCAAACAATTAGAGTTGTGAGCAGGTACATGCACGATCCTAGTAAAAGACATTGGCAAGTTGTGAAATGGATTCTGTGGTATATTCAAAATACTGCAAATATTGGTATAATGTTTGAGCAGGATAAGAAAATTAGTCAGTATATAGTTAGATATTGTGATTTCGACTATGCAAATGATTTAGACAAACGTCAATCTACTACCAGTTATGTGTTCACACTTAAAAAAGTACCGATTAATTTGAAGTCCACCTTACAGTCAATAGTTGTTTTGTTTGCAACAGAGTATATGACAATTTTAGAAGCTGTTAAAGAGTCAATTTCACTTCAGATGTTGTTGAATGACTTGGAAATTAGTCAGAAGTATGTCAAAATATATTGTGACAGTCAAAGTGTTATTTGTTTAATAAAGAATTGAGTTTATCATACGAGGACGAAACACATTGATGTTCGATATCATTTTGTATGGAAAATTCTTGAAAATTGTGATATACTACTTCAGAAGATTCTGACTGTTAAAAATCCTACAAATATAATAACAAAAGTTGTAACAATTATCAAGTTTCAACATTGTTTGTGGAAATTAACCCGATTATTCATTTTTATAGAAATTAACTCAATTTCTACAACACAACATTCTTGGATTGTCCGACAATTGAAGATGAAGTGGATCTCTATTATTGTTGATCCTAGCTTCTTCTTGTTAAGGTTACCAACTCTTCGATTTTTAGCCAGCGTACAAAACAAATGCACATAACAACTACAACATATCGAAAGTAATCTAGAAAAGAAATTCTTAATTGAAAAATATTTAAAATATCAAAACTCATAATTCATTCACCATAAGCTCTGGTATTATGTTCAAAGTAAGAAAAAACTAAATGACAATTTGATCAAAATGGTCATTTGCCTTGAAAAATGAAAATAGTAAAGCTTATATACAAGTCAGTAGCTAACAAAGTGAAAGATAACTAACTACCCTTGACAAACTTTCCCGCCTAAAAACTCATAAGCTGCCAAAGATAAAATGTTGTGTTTCAACCAACTAAAATAATACACCAGACACCAATGCATAAGCTGAGCTAGAGCTACTTCTACTTCGCTGGAGCTATTTTTGCTTCTGGTCCTTCTTTGGGACTCGAAGTTGCTGGAACAATTGAAGAACTAATCTGGAGTGATGCTAATAGTTAGTATTGAAAATTTGAGAATTTGACATAATCAGAATGAAAATAGCGAGTGATCTTACATTTTCAAAGGTTACAGAATTTTCTTTATAGATTACATATATAACCCAAATTGAAGTTTCTAAATAAATTTATTTACGAAAACAATTTTTTTATATGCTGAAAAGATGCATATATTCAAATGCAATTTTTTATGAAAAAAATTACTTCAAATGTTTATTTATAATCCGGAGCTAAGATATTAGCAATTATTCAAAATTAAATTCCCAAACTCTTTCACAAGATGAACAATCCGAATGTAAAATGTAAATGCACCTATGAAGTATATAATTCAGAATTGGTATATTCATGCAAAACAAGAAAGAAAATCAAACAACAAAATAATTTAATATTAAGAGGACTAGTACGTACGTGTAATTTCTTAATTTTCCAAAACTGGACCATAGGATATATAAATACATATTCTTTTAAAAAATATATCACTCATTTAGAAACTATGGTCAAAGGTTTTTGAACCTTGCTTTAATAATAAGTCCACACTCCACATAGTGGCGGCCAACTATGGCTGAAGTCTGAAGAAGAAAAAGATAACACGACAAACTAATCTGACATGGCAAGTTATTGGACCCACCCGGTGCCCACGTCATCAACTCCCAGTACAAAACCATTGAATCAGCATCGCTTAAAGATGTTGCTTTCATGTATGTTATCATCGCTATTAAAATAAAATAAGAGCAATAATTCATATTCAATTATTATAATATAATAAAGAAATTATTATTCTATTAAAAAAATTAAAAAATAGTTGAGATTCGCAATAAAGGCAAATAGATGACGTAAGACATCAGCAATGGATCCAAAAAAACAGCTAGGCCGGCCCCAATTTATCTTGTATTTTTATATATACATATATATATATATATATATATATATATATATATATATATTTTTTTTTTTTAATTATTTATCTGTCTGGGCATGATACATTATTACATTCCCCGGCTAGTCACGTGCCTCGCACCCGCACCAACAGGTTTGTCTCACTTTGATTTTAAAGGCTATAATAATAATAATAATAATCATAATAATAATTTGGAAACTTTTATATATATATTGCCGGAGACTTGGAGTTCCTAAATTTCTTCCGTTCAATTGAATCTTGAATTATTATCTCGAAATTATTTAATTTTTTTTTTAAGAGACAACGTAATCGCATTATGCGAACCATTAAAGATATCAATTTTAATTTTTGAATTTTTTTTTATTTTATTCAATTCCTGAATGAATTATTTGATAATTTTTTAGTTATAGATTGACTAATTCAATTAAATATTGAACCTTTTCTCATCAACAATATAACTTTAATTGAAAATCATAATACAAAATGCAGGTCAATTCAGTTAATCAAATGGTTATTTGATTGTTATTATTAGGGAATGTTTTGTATTCAAGCATTTTCGCTACAAATCTCTAATATTAATAAAAGTTTAACATATTTATAATAAGTATAATAAGATGACTATCTCTATTGTATTACTTATAGCACGCTAAACCCCTTGAAGAACACATAAAAAAAATAGGTCAATTGATATTTATGTTTGGTTAAATAATTCAACCCTATATTTACATTCCTATTCAAATAAATATTAAATTTAAATAACAATATTAATTAAAATAATATAATATTTAAAAATTATGATTAATTTAAATTATATATATATATATATAATGAAGAATAAATGAGAGTTAATTGACTAATTAAAACTGAAACGACATGATGAGCATAAAGCCTACTAACAAAATAATGAAAATGCGATTTTAATTTGGTAATATTTAATAGCTATTTTGAAAACGTTGAATTCTTTTAAAATTTTATTTGGTTCAACGAATATGGTAAGCGATTTTCATTTGGTAGAACAATGAAGGGATAAGTTGTATACCGACATTTTCATTCCCTTTGGTAAAATGTTGACATTCAGAAAATAAAAATTAAAAAAAGTAACACTTCCTTCTTACAAAATATAGCCAATTCTTTTTCATAACATAGTTATTTGTTCATTTTATTTTTATATCATTATTTATTAATTTTAATATTAATAAAAATGAGTTTATTATCAAAAAAATATTAATAAAAATGAGATATCATTTATTAATTTTATAATAATATCCTAATTAATGTATGCTAATATAATACAAATTATACATGTCAACCATATTAACTGATTTTTCATAAAATAAATGAAAATACAAGTAAATATATCTTTTTGGGACTAAAAAAATTTGTTGGAAATAAACGAATTATTTGAATTTTAAAAAATTTAAAATGAAAATGGAGTACTGATAGCTATATATTTTTATATTATATTTTGCTCATTATTTATTTGACAAATAATTTTATTTTTTTTAATTTATATCTCGTATAAAAAAAATACAGTACATCCATTTAAAATATGGATAAATTAATTAAAAAAAAGTTCAAGTGAATAGTACTGAATAGAATAATTCAAAATTAAATTATAAATTGCAAAATTAAAAAAAATAGAAAATTTGTCCGTACAAAATGAAATTAGAAAAGTTGATGAAATTAAGATAAGTCAAAGTTTACCAGAATATAAATTGCAAAATTAAAAAAATCTGAAAAAAATATGGCGATTGCATTTATATTATATTCAATTTGAAAAAAAAGAGCAAAATGGTGATAACATTAAAGAGTGTGTTTTTACTAATAGATTTTTTTTTTCTGTTTTCATTCTGTAATTTTTAAAGAAAATAAAAAAATTTCATTTTCATAGAAAGTTTGTGAAATATATTTATTTGATATTATACAGAAATTTTTTTATTTTCTTTTTGGATAATATTTTAAGTTTAAATAGTAATATTGAAATAAATGTAATGAAAACGTTTATTTTCATTTGAAAAAGTTTATTTTCATTTGAAAAAAAAAGTTATATCGAAAATTATAGAAAATATATTAAATTTTAGAAAATATGAAAAACTAATTTCTATTTTCATTTTACAAAAATAATACAAGCAAACGTAAAATTATATTTTCTGTTTTCATTTGGAAAAATTTTGTACAAAACTTGCACGGGTAAACACGCCCCAAGCTTTTTAGAATTTGGACCATATCTGTTTCTTGTGCGTCACTAGCGGGCAGGGCTCGATCTGGCCAAGCTTAAGCAAAGCTTGAAAAATGAAAATTCTTGGGTGTTGTTAATGGACTTGGATATTGAAGGTTAAAAGGGCCCAAGGGCTCAAGGATGCTGTCATTTAATATTAATAAAACTTGTAGGCTCGGAATTGAACGCTCAAAATTAATTGGAATCTAAATATTTAATTTAATTCAATTAATGTATTTAGTTATTCAATTTTTAAATTGTATCAATTGATATTCATTTTTATGTATATTCAAAATAAATCAATTTGGGCAATTTGAGGAAAATAAAGAAAACTAAATTGAATGAAATCACCTAAATAATTAAAACCGTTCAGATTGTATGATTTGATTTTCATTTAATTGATAGCTTCAGCTTGGGCTTCTTTTATCTTTCTCCAAAATTGTACTAAATATCTAACAGTAAAAAGGTTAAAAACGATATTTAATCAATTATCAGTAACTTAATAATAGACTAAAATATCAATTGAAATTTAAAATAAGATAAGATACGTGCGGTTTAGTGATGGTGGCCGGCTATAATCAGCGTACAAAGTAGTGATTAGTGGTTATAACAGTCAGCAACCAACTATAACTGGAATTGTCAGTGACTCATTATTGGCTTTAAATTGTTTGATAATTTAATGGTTAAATATTGATTATAAATTATAAAACAAATGTTAATATTTATATTCTATTATTAATGTGATATAAATAATTTTTTATTTGTTGATAATGCATAAAATATAAAAATAATTAATTAAACACTAAAATATAATAGAAATATAAATTTATAATCAATAAGAAATTATCATAAATTGATCTAAATATAAATAAAAAATGCAAAATTATTTTATGTACTAAACATCTAAAAAACTAGCATGAAAATTTCAGTCTTTTATAATAAGTCAACTTTTAATATAATTTTTAAAAGTTTGCGGTTAAAAATTGCTAACTTTTATTTTTATATAACTAAACATTTTATTTAGTTTTTTATTTATTCTAATTCATCTTTTTATTTGTTAAACCGATAAAAACTGATAGCAAAAATTAAACCAAATGTATATGTGTATTTTATCCATTTTTGGTATTCCTTGTTTGAAGTATACACATGATTTCATGCATATAAAGCATATATATAAAAGTATGCATGTGAGGAAAACTATTTTAGACTATAATGTCCTCTTTTTTTTTTTTTGATTAAAAGACCATTATTAATTTTTAATGAAGCAAATAGAAGAAATATTACAAAACCATTAATATAATAGGAAAAAAATAGAATATAAAATAGGAAAAAAATCTCCGTATATAAATAAAAAAATTTAGAATAGAAGAAATAAGTCTTAAAACCAAAAAAAGAAAAGAAAAGAGAAGATAATTCGAAATTTCCAATTAATAGAACTTTAAATATTATAAATGTTGAATCATTACAACCAAAACCACTAAAAATGTAAGAAATAATTTAATTATTAAAAAAAGTCTAAAGCCAACAAATTTTCAATCCCATATTTTTGGATAACAAATTTTTTATAAATATATTAAGAACATTATCTATTATTTTGTTCCTTAAAATGATTATGGATGTTCATTTTCTTTTATATTTATATCTTTCATATGATTCTGCATAATTTTAATATGAAATTAATTTGATATATTTTTAAAATTTTTGTTTACATTTATAAATTTACTTATTTTATAGCAAAATGGCTTTTTAAAAATAATTTTCATTAAATGTTATATTAAAATAATATAGAAAATACTTATATTAAATATAAAAAATAAATAATTTTATTAAGAATAATTTAGCTTGTAAAAAGGAGGCGCGTATCAAACTTGTTATGCTATACATATATAATCAATTTAGATTTCAGGTGGTGTTTTTTTTAGCGCATTAGACGCCTAATGAAATGATGAACTGTGGGGCTGGACAACAATTGGCTGAACAATTCTTATGTGATAATCAAATTGATAAATAATGAACTTCGATTTTGAAATTTCTCAAAAGAAAAAATTAAATAGTATTAAAATCTATCCCTTGATTCGTCCAACTTAAAAAGAAAAATAAAGAGGTAAAAAGTCAGGAATAAATTCGAAAGTATGGATGAGATGATATGAATCTTTTCTAATTTTATCAGAATTTTCGAGAACGAGCTCACGCAGCTATTTTAAACTTGCAAAAGACTATTTTACCGTCTTTTAACTGTGGTCTCATAGGCTCATAAAGAAGACAGAGGCTAAAAAAGACTTGAGCAAACGAACTTAACGACTAACCAAATGCTGCAGGTGAAGGTGGGCGATGGAAACACAGTGGGTAGATCAAATCGTCTAACCAAACTCACCTCGTCTTCTCCGCCCGCTTCTTCTTCTTCCTTTCATTTGCCTTCCTCTCTCACTCTAACTAGTTCAGCTCAATTCCCTCTCCCTCTCTCTCTCTCTCGCAATCTTATTCTGATTTTTCTCTCATGGCTACTTCGCCCCCATTCCTTTCAAAAATCCCCATCTCCAACAAAACCATCTCCTTTTCCTCTTCTCTTTCCCCTTCTCTCCCTCGTATTCCTTCCACATTTCCCTCCAAATCCCTTCCACGAAATGCCCTGAGACTCCAATCGAAGATCCGGGAGATCTTCATGCCTGCACTCAGCTCAACCATGACTGAGGGCAAAATCGTCTCCTGGATAAAATCTGAGGGAGACGTTCTATCCAAAGGAGAGAGCGTCGTCGTCGTCGAGTCTGATAAAGCTGACATGGATGTCGAAACTTTCTATGATGGTATTCTCGCTGCAATTGTGGTTTCCGAGGGCGAAACTGCTCCCGTCGGTGCTGCTATCGGAATTTTAGCTGAGACCGAGGAGGAAATTGCTGAAGCCAAAGCAAAAGCTGCTGACAAATCTTCAGGCGCCGCTGCTGTTGCTCCTCCGGCTGCGGCGGCTATTGCTCCTGCTGCTACTAATCCTGCCCCCGCAATTTCGCAACCTCCACCTGCTCCAGCGGCACCTGTTGCTGAGGGGCCAAGAAAGATATTGGCTACACCGTATGCAAAGAAGTTAGCGAAGCAGCATAAGGTGGATATTAACAAGTTGTCTGGTACGGGGCCATACGGTAGGATTATGCCGGCTGACGTGGAGGCAGCAGCGGGCATTACACCTTCCAAGCCAGCAGCTCCGGCCCCTGTTCCAGCGGTGGCAGTTGCTCCTTCTCCAGCTAAAGTTGCCGCCGCTCCATCAGCACCTCCACTTCCGGGGTCTACGGTTGTACCATTTACAACAATGCAAGCTGCAGTTTCAAAAAATATGGTGGAAAGCCTTTCTGTACCTACTTTTCGGGTTGGGTATCCAGTGACGACTGATGGTCTCGATGCATTATATGAGAAGGTACATTACCTGAATTTGTTGGTTCACTTAGTTCATTTTGTTTGTGATGTTAATTTGAATGATTCTTGGGCTTAATTATCTGCTGCAACCTCTAAGAATAACACCAAATGAAAATCAAAGCCAAAATGCACCTGATTTTGCAAAACAGTAAGATTAACTATTACTCAATGTTTTAAACTATATGTCTTTCTTGCACACACTGATGGAGGAGAGATATAATGTTGGATAGTTTAATTTATCTAGGATGTTGTGTTTTAAATGTTGCTTAGTAGATTGGTATTGAGATTATCATTGTTTTTTTATTATTATCAGGTGAAACCAAAGGGTGTGACGATGACTGCATTGTTGGCAAAAGCTGCAGCAATGGCACTCGTTCAACACCCAGTTGTGAATGCCAGCTGTAAAGATGGGAAAAGCTTTACATATAACAGCAATATCAACATTGCAGTGGCAGTGGCGATCAATGGTGGATTGATAACTCCTGTTCTTCAAGATGCAGATAAGGTATTGTAACCAAGTCTATATACCTCTTTCTGAATCATAAATCATTTGAGTTTTGTTGTTTCTAGCTCATAAGAGTTTTAGCTCTAAGTTGGCAAATTATTTTGTTTTGTAGTTGGATCTGTATCGATTATCACAGAAATGGAAAGAGTTGGTGGAGAAAGCCAGAGCAAAGCAACTTCAACCTAATGAGTACATTTCAGGTTTTTACTACAAATTTATACCATTTCGTGGAAATCTTTTTGTGATCTCCTAGTAATTTGGATTTTTGTGTAAAACTTTAGAAGCAAGCAAGTTAAACCATACTTGTATGCAGGGACATTCACCCTTTCCAATTTGGGAATGTTTGGAGTGGACAGGTTTGATGCTATTCTTCCTCCTGGCCAGGTGAGTTTTGATGAATAGGCTTTTTAACCCTGTGAGTAATGGTTTTTCATCAATAAAATGAAGATTTTATTAATGGAGTATTTCAAAGTGGATGCCGCCCATGTAAACGAGGACTAGGAGTCCATATTTTTAATAGCTTTGACAGAATCTAGCTAATGGAGTGCTATCTTGCTCTCAATTTAGCTCCAAAATAAGAGCACTCCAAAATGCGACAGATTCTGTCAATCCAATTGATGATGCTGACATAAATCAAACACCAAAGACTTCTTGCTTATTCAGAGTGAAGAACTAAATGTTTTCTAAATTACTTTCCTTCATGCAAAGTAAATTTCCATATACTGGCATTTGCCTCGGCTCATCAGAATGTCAACTGTTAAAATTCATCCCAATAAGGCTTCCAAGCAGAAAATTTGGACAAACTCTTATTTTTTATACATCTCTCCTAGGAAAAGACTTTTTCTCCTCCAATTTGGCCTAGGAAGTCCTTAAGAATTATTTCTTCTTCTATGACGCTTTGTTCCCACTTTCCTAGTGAAGTTCTATGCAAGTTTTTATCTTTTCAAACCTGATCCTCCCTTACAAGTAGGAGAAATTCCCACCTTGCTATTCCCAAAAGGAACCTATGTAGAATGCTGTTAATCTTCTCCCCACCAAAGTAGAAATGGGATTAATGCATATGAAATAAATAGGGAACTTTGAAAGGTACTTGTAACTTGTTTCTTTGCTTTTCTTTTCTTTGTCCCTGCATCATTTAGTAACCAAACAAGCTGTTAATGAAAGCCTCCCTGATCTAATAATTGAAACTTCTTATTGCTAAATTCATTTGCTCAAAACTTTGGGATGGCGTTCAGGGGGCTATAATGGCTGTTGGAGCATCAAAACCAACTGTGGTAGCTGACGCAGATGGATTCTTCAGTGTGAAAAGTAAAATGCTGGTGAGTTTGATTTTCTATGTTTCAGTTGATTTTTTGTTAAATTAGTTGTGTGGGTAACATCATGAACAATGATCAGAGAAAGAATATATCAACTTAAATTCTATGCCTCGAGATGTCAGTAATGAGCTTATATTCCAACCAATGTGATTGAAATTTGGCAAGCTTTAGTCCCCTCTGGTTGAATATGACCCAGTTGTTTTGCTTTTTCAACATTGGCACGGGAGACAAAGCTTAGCTGTATATATGAGATCAGAGAATATGAAAAAATCAAAAACAGTTTTTGCCGAAATTTGTCCCTTAACTATTTCTTGTATTCATTTTGTTTTCTGCTCATCAGAAAATTTTGTAGGTTTGCTTTATTCATTACAGTAAAGGAGTAACATTAAATGCGCACAATTTAGGTTTAAGTATATCCTTTGGGATGTTGGCATGACATGTGATTATATACTGTTGTAATTTTGGTAGATATCATACCATACTATTACCAGCTTATAGACATGATCTTCTGGAGTGTGTTGTAGGCTTCATAATTTAAAAAATGTTAATATTCTGTAGCTATATGAAAAAAACATGAGATCATGCTAAGCTGGGTGTATTCAATAAATTTGGTTGGTGCATTAGTTTGAAATACTGCAGGTTAAAACAAAACATGTGATGGACAAGGAAGACTATTGTAAAATTAATGAGCTTGAGAGGTTTAGTTCTGCAGATTAATGAGATTGATCAATGGTCCAAGGGGAATAAAATTGTTTTAGGATTCTTTTAAGTCCAACGGGAATAAAATTGTTTTAGGATCCTTTTAAGATCTTATTTATGTGGACAGGAACTTTGTTTGTTGCGTGTCTGGTGGTGGGAATGGCTGTAAGAGTCAAAATTTGCCCGTGCATGACTGTCCTAGTACAGCTTTCTGTTTGTCATGAATAGTAGTTTGTAGTTCGCAATAAGCATCTGAGTAATTGAATCGTTAATCTCGGAATTATAGATGAGGCATGATTATCTTGTTAAGACCCTTTAGTAGAGATGTTGAGCTAAAGGTGCAGCATCGAGTAAAGTCAAATTTTATGGGGTTTTAATACTTGCATGTTCTTTTCTGAGTGTATTGGATTATTAAAATAAATCTTCAATCTTTTTGAAGAAAATGTACTTCATTCTGTACTTGATAGTGACATGGAGGATGACTTTCATCCAACAGATGCTTTTCTTGCGGTGAAAATCACCTAAAATATGAATTGTAATTTATGGAATATCATTATAGAATTGTGCACCCATGAGAGGCAGGGGAAGAGTAAAATAGTTACTGCAAAATTGTGCCTGCGTATAATTTGTATGCTTCAATGGTGTAGCATTATTAAAATGGCTTTTCAATTGTCTGAGCTGTCAAACATTTTTGAAGGGGAGGATATTCAGGGAATAGATCCTGTATGACAATCTCAACTACCTGGTTCCACATAGTGTAAAGTGAAAGCCAGGCCGAGAAACTACTTCGTAGCTCGAGCTTGTGTCTTTATATATAGGGGAATATATCTTATTGCTGAATAGATTGTCACTAAGTAGTTTGCTCAGCATATTGCTTTTATGATAAAATATGACTATCTGATAATTTTGTTCATGAAATGCAAAGTGGCCTTGCTGCTATTAGGTAAATAACCTTAATTGTATTCGACCTTTTTTCCAGGTGAATGTAACAGCTGATCACCGAGTCATCTATGGTGCTGACTTGGCTGCCTTCCTTCAGACATTCACAAAGATTGTTGAGAACCCAGAGAGCCTGACGTTATAGATGTTGTAATATGTTCTTATGCAACAGTACAGTTGATTCGAGCATCTATTATTTGATTGTTGACAAGATGCTGTTGTCTACTCAACAGTGCGCATACCTGAGGAACCCAGTTTTGAAGCTGTCTTGAGTGACACTATCCTAATGTTGTAGTTCTTATGTTTTTATTTTTCTAGGTTTTTAAAATGATATGACAAAGCCAGTTGAGTGTATTTTTCAAAAAGAAGGGAATAATAAATAAGTCCAGAGTTTTAGTTTTTGACAAAACTAGGTGTTTGGCATCGTTTTATTGGAAAATGATCGTTATGAGTAGTGTCTTTGAGTTAATTTCGCAAAGAACTACCTGATCAATTGGGAGTTAGAGATGATTTATGGACATCAAAGCATGTTACATTATCTCTTAGAAGGCAAAAAAATGTGCAGAAACATAGTCCAGAGGTTCCTGCTTTATTTGTTTCTGCTACACTATACGTTGTTAGCCAATCTTGTTCAAATGTTTCTATTTTGGAGACAAATATTCTTTTAATCAATAGATTTTTATAACCACGGAAGGAAAATGATTGTGTTTATTGGCGAGTGATAGTGCTTCATGCTTGAGTGCAAATCTACAAATGCGACCATTTACAGGTTTGTGAAGAAATGATTTAGTAGCGACATCTAGAAGAAAGCTATTATTACAGAGCTATAAGAAATGCAGCTTCTATACCTATACAGCAAATCTGTGTATTGTTCGACTCTTCCATATAGGTAAATTTACCAGTCCAAGCTAATATTCCTGGAAATATAAAGCTTATCAATGTATTCTATAACTGGAAGTGAGGCATTGATGTACCTTCTCATTTTCTTCTCCGCAGATTGTTCTGCAACAGCATTGAGGACAAAGAGTTAGCCATAAGGAAACCAATTTCAACTTCCATTAATTGACAGCTTAATCTATTCTGTGAGGCACACAAGGGCATAATCTTTTAAAGGAAGTGCAATCTAAATAATAGTCATATAGATATAGGCAATCAAGCTGTTCAAGTTTCGAATCTCTTGGATATGCGACATAGTTGGAAATTCCAAACATATTTTAATGCCCAGAGAGTTTGAACTCACCGGTTTCATTGAGACTTATCAGAAGTTGGTCTCTGGTAGGGAGAGTATACATTCCAGCATAAACTGCTGTCCTGACTGCCCATGTATGATACGGTGCGCACACTTGCGAATAAGCTGTTGTAGCTGCATCCTTCAAAGAGTAATCACTGATAGCACCAAAATTTTAAAATGTTAGATTCTCAACTATAGAACAAAATAGAGTCTGAATGGTTGCAACAGGTTGCGATTGAATTAGTTCATGAATATATTAAATATTCATAAACCCTGTGTAGATAAAAAAACATACTCTGTCGATAAAAACTGTTCGAATAAAGCTCTGATGAGGTCAAGACCCTGCCTGACTCTGCGTAAATTACGAGAATGACTGCCTGATGTTCTCACTGTTCCATTTGCAACATCTAAATTAAGCACATTTTGTAAACTTTTATGCCTCTTTGATGCTTCCAAAAGATTGCAAACCTGAACAAATAAAATTACAGGTCTAATTAAGAAATGGATTTAGAAAAAAAAATTGAAAATGGAGTCAAAATAAAACTCTATTTCAAGAGAAAAGAAAGAAGGAAACCTTAGCGACGTACTCGGTCTCAGCAAATTTGAAAGCCAGACCAAGGCAATTAAAAAGAACAGAGACCAAAGAGCATGCTTCACAAAAAGTATCCAATCGAAGATCTCCGGTTTCGTTATCGTCTTCCTTGTCAACAAATTTTACATGCTTTTCTAACATTTCAAAGGCCTCAACAACCGCCGACAGCGGCGTTTGTCCATTGGCGGTTACCTCCGGGGCACCTGCTGTCAATGCGGAGCCTTCAAGAATGAACTGTTGCGGTTGCAGGTGTGGCTGCGGGGATTCTTGTAAGGCCTGGCTCTGGTTGGAGCTGAAGAAATACCTCCTCATAATGGCGATATTGTTAAATTTGATCTCTGAATAGAATTCTTCAATATTTGATTGAGCTTTGAAACAGCGGGAAGCAGAAGAGAATTGGAATATGGAAATGGAAAACGAAGACGAAAAAGGGATTGATTCTCAGTCCATTGGAAAGTTAGAAAAAGAATAAAATGAAAAGCGTGGATTTTAGAGGTTGATGGATTCAAATTGGGAAGGTTAGCTAGAGTTGCGGTCTGCCTTGCGCATTCAAATGCGCGCAACTGCTTTAAATATCAGACTTTTCTTTTTTTATTTTTATTTGAGAATTATATCATAAGCGTCTTGAAACTTTTTTTATTATTATTAAGCCTTTAAATTTTAATTTTTATCATATTTAACCCTTAAATAATTATTTTTTATATTAAGTCCTCAATGAATGGTAAAAATGAGGATGAATTTTACACACCTATTTCTTATTTTATATATATATATATACCTATTACTTATACAAGTTTATGTAAACTTTTTTGTGTACGTTATTAATAATTTCTTTCGTTCTTTTCGTTCAATAAAAATTTGATCTTAAAAATAATTAATCAAGAACTTGATATGAAAAAATTCAAAGTATATAACTAAAATACAAAAGGTTAAGGGGCCTAAACTACTTATATTATAAGTGCTGCTTCTTCTTCTTCATTGTTTCCCCTTTTATTTGTATAAAGAATTAGATATTAGACTCTTTCCCCCCGGGCAATAGTGCTCACTTGAACTCCACACGCATTCACCCAAGCACTATTCTTTTCCGTGTTTGGCATAATATATGAGCACCAAATCACAAACTCCTCAAACAATGACCCATACAAATTAACATATTAAACCAATAAATAACCTCACATTTTTTCATGATTATGTCTTATTATTGATTAAAGGAAGGTAAAGATAACTTTCAAGAAATTATGTGAGATGGTAAGGATTTACTTTTTCCTTAATCGGCGATATCGAGTTCAATTACTGTATATGAAATATATTTAAAATTTAAGAGAGAACATTTTACTCTTTTAATAAATCTATCCGGTATGAATCCATCTTGGATAGTAAGACAAAAAAAAATAAATCAAGATAGATGTTCAACAACAATTAAATTTTTAAGAAATTGGTGAGTACTTGTTTGAGTTTTTTTTTTCTTTTCTTTCAATCATCCAATATCCTATAGCCCACTATGTTGCTTATTAATTTTTATTCATGCCATACAAACTCAATAAGAACTCAAACTCAAAACATTTAGTTAAAGAAGAAGAAATCTCTATCATTTGATCTTACCTCTTAAAAGTGGCTCAAATTATTTATCTTTTTTTTTTTTAATGATTATATAGATGGAGTTACACAGGTTAATTAAGAGATAAAGAGGATCTTCTATCATGACCAAGGAGGTTACTGGAAAATAATATTTGATTACTGAATACTGTGACAAAGAACAGTTTAGCACCTTGTTATAAAATGTCATCCAAAATTTCTAGACAGTTCCATATTTATTCAGATGGGGCTTGATAGTATTGAGTCATAAAATTTATATTTGGATGACTTTTTATCATCAGATGTTCTTCATTTTAGATTTTGATACGGAATTGCAAGAATTTGCTTCACATACGAAATTTTTTATGGAATACTATAATTTATTTGTAGCTCCATTTTCATAGATTTGAGTTTTGTAGTTCGTTTTTCGATTTTAGTGGCTGGGTTTTCATCGGCCTTGTTTTTATAGTTCAACTTTCATACATAGCCTTTAGTTTTATACTTGGGCCTTCATGGACCTCCTTTTATAGTTCGGCTTTACAAGTTTATCTCTTATGATTTAGCGCCGCAAATTATATCATGAATCTTGATGTATAATACTTTGTATACCATTAATTAGTACGACACCGTTTTTAACTTTATATTTATCGTATTCTTCTTCTTTTTCAACATATTCTTTTTTTTTGTTCTTATTAACAAAGATAAAAGAAAAAGATATGTATACTTTGAGCTTGTTTTTAGACAGAGAATTTTTTAATTTGCATATTTATTTTTTTTTGTATTTTTGAATATTTAATAATAATTATTATTATTTGGGATACAAATATTTAATTTTGATTTTTTTGTAAACGAAAATTGTTAAAAATGAAAATATTTGAATTAAAAATGAGTAATATAAAGAGAGAAAATCGAGTTGTTAAATGTTAAAAATAATAGGTTTGGTAAAAATAACAAATCTATAAATGATAAATCTATAAGTTATAAAAGATAAATCTGTAAGTGATATTTGTAAGTTTAAAAATCATGTACCTGTAAGTTTAAAACGATAAATTTGAAAATTGTAAACGATGAATCGATAAATATTGAACATGCAAAATCTAAACGATGAATCTATAGTTTCAAAAAGGATGAACTTGTAAGTGATACATGTAAAAATGATAAACATGTAGTTTTAAAAGGATTCTACAAGTTCAAAATGATAAATTTATAAATTATAAATGATAAACCTGTAAATATTGAACAAACAAAATTTGAACAATGAACTTTTAGTTTAAAAAATGATGAACCTGTAAATAATACTTGTAAGTTTAAAAATGATAAATCTATAGTTTCAAAAGGATAAACCTACGAGAAGTAAATGATAAACTTGTAAATGTTAAACATTCAAAATCAAAAAGATGATTTTGAAAGTTGTAAATGATAAATCTGTAAGTGATGAGCTAATAAGTTGCAAATGATGAACTTATAAATGTTAAACTTTCAAAATCAAATCGATAAACTTGAAAGTTGTAAACGATAAATCTGTAAGTGATGAGGCAGCAAATTGTAAATGATGAACTTGTAAGTTCTAAATGATAAATTTATAAGTTTTAAATGATGACTTTGTAGTTTATAGATGATGAACTTGTAACTTTTGAACAATAAACTTTAAAATAATGAATTTGTAAGTCCAAAATAATGAACCTATAAGTTTAAAATGATAAATCTATAAGTTATAACTGATAAACCTGTTTTATATTCATTAGTTTATCAAAATTAATTTCCAGAAAAAAAACTTGTTTTTTCAAAGGAAGGAGATCCATAGTACAAAATGGACTTGAGTTTATTATATAACAACCATTTATAGATGCTCAATTTGGTAGATAATTATTCAACCACTACGATGAACTTGTAGTTTTAAAAGGATGACGCTGAAAGTTCAATAAAATGAATATACAAGAAGTAAACGATAAACTTGTAAATGTTAAATCTGAAAAATTTAAACATGAATTTGTAGTTTTAAAAGAATAAATTTTTAAGTTATAAACGATAAATCTATAAGTGATGAGTCAACAAGTTGTAAACAATGAGCTGTAAGTGCAAAATAATAAATCTGTAACTTTTAAATGATAAACCTGTAATTTCAAAATGATAAACTTGTAATTTATGAGTAATGAACTTTAAAACAATGAATTTATAAATCCAAAATGACGAACTTATAAGTTTAAAATAATAAATCTGTAAATTATAACTGATAAATTATAAGTTCAAAAATGATGAATCTGTAATTTATAACTGATAAACCTGCTTTATATTTATTAGTTTACCAAAATCTATATTTGGAAAAATACGCACTTTTTCCAAGGAATGATATCCATAATATATTATAAATCCGAATATATGATATAACAACTCTTAAGTCACTCAATTCGGTAGATAATTATTAACTGCTGGGCATCATCAGGTACTTGGTTCGCTTCTCAATAGTTTAGCTACTTTAACACCAATTATTGAACTAACTAGAGATCACTTAAGATATAGGCTCATTTCCTTTGGAGATGTTAATTGCACTGTTTGAGCACTTAACTCAGATTAATTGGTGTATCAGGTTAGGCTCGTAGCTTAGGAGACATTTCATCATTTAAACACTAGTTCGGATTGTTGCAAATTCAGGCTCATAGCCTTTGGATTAATTGCATAAATCGGACACAGCTTAGTTTAGGTTCATAATAACTTTTGGAGAAATTACTCAAGCTCGTAGTTCAGATTAGACTTGTTGTTGGATCTAAAATGATTGTGTTTGATTATTTTACTTTCTTCATAGGCTGAATATGTTGGTTCCAACGGACTCTCAGAAAGGTGAATTGAAAATCCCAAAAATTTTGGCTTCTAATTACATTAAGGCTATATAAAAGATTAAGCTTTTACCTAAATAAATGTATGATTTAAATACAGAAGCGGGATAAGTGCAATACAGACTATATATAGAGAGCTTCTTGATGATCAAAGTCAGAAAAATATGTCAAGTGGAAAAATATCACACAGAAAGGGAGTAATTCTATACAATTTTACTTAAATTGCTAATTAACTTAATTTATTTCAAAGATGAGATTCTTCTTTTCTACTTGTGTACAAGCCCACTAATTAACTTGTATAAACCTAACAGATGGATAAAGACAAAGCTAAACCCTGTTTACAAGCTCTACTTCTTCATCCTCTTTAGACTTATCAGTTCTGTGTTCCTTAGTGTGGACTACTTGAATGGGCTTAAAAGTATACATCTTCGCACACACTAAGTAGTAAGCAAGATTAATAGCTTGAAGCAATGTGATTAGCCAGTAAAAGTATTCCAATTTCCCCTTGTTCAGGTTATCATCAGGAAGCCAATTTGATCCATCAGGTCCAGCGCTGAATTTGTGCACTAATGTGACCAGTAGTGTGCTCACATAATTCCCAACAGAAATCGCAGTCCAAAACAATGCCATAGCTGTGCTTCTCATGCTCTCTGGTGCTTGATCATAGAAGAACTCCAGATGCCCAATTGACATGAAAGCTTCTGCTATCCCATGAAGGCAATACTGCGGCACCAGCCAGAAGACTGATATAGGAACTGTTTGATGAGAATTCAGCAACCCATTAGCAGCAGCAACATGTTTTCGCTTAATTTCGACGAATCCTGCAACTAAAGTGGCTAGTATGGAAATGACAAAGCCAATGCCCATTCTATGCAAGAAACTTATGCCTCGTTCGAGACCTGTGAATTTACGGGCAATAGGAACGAATAAACGATCATATATAACGATTGTGGTGAGCATAGAGGTCATAGTGAAGACGGACATTGAACCAGCAGGGATCTGAAAGGATTTGGAAAGATGTCTGTCCATTGATTTTGCTTGTTGAAGAGAAAATGTGTTCTGTTGGGCATAGGCTGTGATGAGAAGAATGCCTGCTGCCCAAATCGGTCCCATTCTGATTACAGATTTTAGTTCCTCTACTCTGTGTACTGTGTTTAGTCTCCATAGATTGGGTGCTTCCCCTGCTTTGATGTTGTCTTCTGGAGTCACTATGGCTGCTTTATCAAGAAACCTGCGATATTATAACATATTAGCAAGTTGGTCTACCAAAATAAAAAATTTATATAATGGTAAGTATTGAAAAACAAAATAATTTGATCAAGAAAGAGATGGAAGGATAAGCCTGTACATGTTAGCAACGTCCCATAGTAGGGACATAGATGAGCTGGGTGGGCAGTGGTTTTTGTTGTTTAGCTAAAGAGAAAACATCAAAATTTCAAACCAAACCCCTAATAACATGTACGATATGACAAATAATTGAATCACCGATACCTTTTCGATTCACATGTTTCTGATGATAATGTGCTAAAGTAGTGAATGGTGGTGGCCGAATTAGTCATCCCTATCCCCTCCCTTATTCAAGGAAACAAATTCTATCTAGCAAACACCATGTAAGAAAGGCTACTAGCACTTAGAACATTATGCAATTATTTAGACTGGAATTTTAAAAAAATACATTGACCGAATTAATCATACTTGCTTTACATATAAAATAGTTATTGTTATATATATATGACATGTCGTGATTGACTTAATCCATAAATTTTTTCATACCTCAGATTTAGGCAGAAAATTTCTGTTCAAATATTGAAATACTGATATAGAAACTAATTTTTTGAGCAATTTTAGTAATAGAAATATGACTAAAAGAAAATTTTCATGCGGTTGGGATTATTCTATTCCTTTTCTCATTATAATGGCTAATTCCAAAAGTTTAAGAAAGACTAATTAAATCGAGAAGACTGGTGTAATTTATGAGAGATTTTTCTTGCCTAAAAAAGTGAGAGAAGAAAAATAGGAGGGAGAAAGAGAATCACTTCATATGTTTAGTGTGTAGAAGCTTTCCACCAAGAGAAATGGAAGCATCAAGTTCATCATTCTGGTAAACTAACTTGGAATCCGAAACCATGGATAGTTTCCTCTTCCTAAAAGCAGCCACCGACACTTGTATCAACCGGGTAAAAGGACTCCCTGCTGGGTCCAGGTTCCGGTAAAGTGGGTATCCAACAATAAAAGCAATAATTGAAAGAAACATTGCCATTGTTGGTATGCCAAGGCCCCATCCCCATCCAATATTGTCCTGTATATACACCAGCACTGTTACAGCCACCAGTATTGACACCCCCATCACAAAATAGTACCAATTGAAGTATCTCCATGTCTTCCTTGTTTGCTTTGGATCCGTTTCATCGAACTGGTCCGCCCCGAATGCAACCACACAGGGTCGGATCCCTCCTGACCCTAAAGCTCCTAACAACAGTGAACCATACAGAATTGCTAGTTGCCCATTATCAGCTTCTTGGCATACTTCTTCACCTAATTTACATGGTGGTGGCCTTAGCTTTGGAAGTATAGATGATAGCGTTAGGCTTGTCATCCCCTACATACAACAAAATATATAAGAAATTAATTCCCAATTTAGAAAAAGCAAAAAAGTTCAACTTAAAAAAAAATAAAGTTAAAAACATTTTTTAATTTCTGAGCTTTAAGCACTTCGTTTAGATTCTATATAGTATATGCTTTCTTTCTCATCTTACGATGACATAATCAGAATGGAAGTTTCTAACTTTTATTGGGTTTCAAACTTACAATCTCAGGGTTATTAAGAAAGAGAGGAAAAAAAGAACGCAGCTGATCAGTAGCGACGGAAGTTTAATAAAGATTTCCGTTGTTAGGTATTAGTGACGGAAAAGAAGAGGAGACTATGGATAGTAATGAAAGAAAGGAAAATGAGATATTAAAATATGTTTGCTGTTGATAGAGAGTAATATTAAGAGATGGGTTTACTATTTGGTAGATAATGGAAGCGATGGTTATAGTCCAGAAGCGGCCGGCGTAGGCATCGGCGAGGAAGGCGCCGAGCAGAGGAGTCAAGCTTGAAGTGCCACCAAAGTTGGTGAGAGTATTAGCGGCTTTAGTTAACGGCATATGCAGCTGTGTTGTCAAGTAGCTTATCATATTTGTATTAAAACCCACCACTGCTAGTTTCTCACACACTTCATTTGCTGCACCAAAAATCAAAATCACCATTAACCATCCACCAAAAAGCAAAAGAATTCTCTTTTGGTTCATTAATTTTCTTACGAAACATAAAAAGCTTACCAAATATGAAGGGCATTGTAATCATTCCACCCTTCTGCCTTTTGCCATGGCTACCTTCTTCCATGTTTTCCATTTCTTTTTCTTGGTGTTCTTATGGCTTCCATTAACTCTATTTATAGCCTGTCATCCTATAATATTATCAGTTCAAAAAAAATTTTAAAAAATTTGATATGTTTGTTTGTAATACTTTTTTTTTTCGCAACACTTTTTTGTATAATATTTTCTTTCCTAATACTTTTTGAAAAAGTTTATATCATTAAAATTTTAATATACAAAATTTGTTATTTTATTTAATAAATTAAATTTTAACGTAAATATTACAAAAAAATTAATTAATGGGCTCCATTTGGTAAGTCTAGTCTAAACCTTATTCTTTTTGGATTTTTTTTTATATAGATTCAATTCTTAATTCTTACGAATCTAATCATATTATGTTAAATTATTAATTATTTTAAGTGTTTTATATTCGGTAGATCAGATCGGTTAAATTAAGAATCAATTACTAATATCATTTAATTTGAATTAAAAACTAAAAAAATATAAATTAGTGCAAGTGGAATTGAACTTGAGCCTTTCATGTAAATGAGCAGTGTACTCATCTACTCATCATCATTGTCAGAAGACAATATACTTCATATAGCTCGTTATATATATATATATAGCTTGTTTTATATATATTTATAAGAAACATAAAATTAGAGTCAAGCTACCTGAACCAATTGAATTGTTACTCAGTCCTTAAGCTGGTTTAATCACCACGTCCAAAAAATCAATTTTCATATTCTATAATGTGTTTGGTTTTGTTGATGACCACTGTTTTTTTCTAGGGCTGTTCATGGCGCAATTGGTTAAGAATTACAACAAATTCAACTCAATCCATCAAAATCAGTAAATAAATTATTTGCCGAAAACCAATCCAACCCAAAAGATTAAATGTAGCTGGGTGGGGTTGAATTTCAATTTAGGTCAGTTTGAACTCATTAATCCAATAACTGAATATTTTTATAGTCTATCCATCAGACTATTATTTTTAAGTGTCTTATTCCTTGTAATTTCGTGCCAACACCAATTTTCACTTTTTTTTTTTCAAATATTAGTTTATCACTTTCTTACACAATATTATAATTAGCAATTTTTTTTCATTCAATCCACTTTTTAAATAATTAAATAACAAAAAAATGGGATAATAATATATTTTTACCGATTTTCTGGATCCACAATCTACAACTACATTAAAATCAATCTAAAACCTAATAAAATTCTAAAAAGAGTTACAAAATACAAAAAATGGTAACAGAATATTGATTATCTTGTAACATACTCCATTGTCCAAGAGAGAATCCAGAAAAGTAGCTGAGAAATATTAAGCAATAGAAGTCAGTCAATGATATAAATATAAATAGTTAAAATAAAATTTTAAAAATTTGCTGCAAAATATAATTTTTATGAAAGACAAAAAACAAATAAACGGGATAAAAAAATAAATGGGGAGTCTTATCACCTCAAATAAATAGATACAATATCAAACATGACGGAGCTATAATGTGGAAAGTCTCATGAAATGTAAGATCCATTTTTTAAAATTGACATATCAAATTATTATACATTTCACAAACATGATGGAGCACATCCTCTACTAAAATCTCATAAACAAGCCAGTTTATAATAGAGTCTATATAAATCATATTATAGGGTGGAGCTAGCTACAAAAAAACTGATGTGTACACCTAAATTTTAATTTTGAACTAATAATTTATAACTCTTTGAAACTTCTAACAAATTGGCAAATGATATATGAATTTTGATGTGATGCCCTTTATAAGATTTTAGTTGCACCCAAATATAGATCGACAATTTTATCCATTAGGAATATTTATTTTGACTCTTATCTGGAGAATAACCAACAATAACTTGCATTGAATGAATAACGGATCCAAATCCTAAAAATAACAATGCTTTCCGCAAATTATATTATTCATCCAGGTGTATTATACTTTGTGTGTCATTAATTTGAACGATAATATTTTTAACTAGGATATTAATATTTTATATTTGTTCCGTTTATTCATAAAACATATATTTTTACTGTTAGCATATTTTATTGTATTTTTCTTTTTCTTTTTCTTTGTTTTCTTCTTATTCATAGAGAGAAGAAAAAACTGTATATTTTAAGTATGTTTTAGAGATAAAATTTTTTTTAATTTGCATATTTGATTTTATTTTTAGCATTTTTGAATGTTTTAGATATTTAGGTGCAACTAAAATCTTATATTCATCCGCAAATTATATTATTCATCCGGGTGCATTATACTTTGTGTGTCATTAATTTGAACGATAATATTTTTTAACTAGGATATTAATATTTCACATTTGTTCCATTTATTTATAAAATAAATATTTTTACTGTTAGCATATTTTATCGTATTTTTCTTCTTTTTCTTTTTCTCTTTGTTTTCTTCTTATTCATAGACAGAAGAAAAAATTGTATATTCTAAGTATGTTTTAGAGAGAAAAATTTTTTAATTTGCATATTTAATTTTATTTTTAGCATTTTTGAATGCTTTAGATATTTGGGTGCAACTAAAATCTTATATTCATCCGCAAATTATATTATTCATCTGGGTGCATTATATTTCGTGTGTCATTAATTTGAATGATAATATTTTTTAACTGGGATATTAATATTTTACATTTTCTCCGTTTATTCATAAAATAAATATTTTTACTGTTAGCATATTTTATCGTATTTTTCTTTTTCTTTTTCTTTTTCTCTTTGTTTTCTTCTTATTCATAGAGAGAAGAAAAAACTGTATATTCTAAGTATGTTTTAGAGAGAAATTTTTTTTTAATTTGCATATTTGATTTTATTTTTAACATTTTTGAATGTTTTAATTATTGTTATTATTGTTTTGTGATAAAAAAAAATATTAGTTGATATATTTATGGAATAAAATGGTTGAAAATAAAGATATTTGAACTAAAAATGATAAATATAGAGAGAAAAAACCGTGTTGCTGGAAATTGAAGATAATGTATTTGGTAGAAATAATAAACATGTAAATAATGAACTTGCAAGTTGTAAACGATAAATCTATAAGTGATGAAACAAAAAGTTGTAAATGATGAAACTGTAAATTCTAAATGATGAATCTGCAAGTTCAAAAAGATGAACCTGTAAATTATAAACGATGAACCTGTAACTTCTAAATAATGAACTTCTAAGTTCAAAATGATGAACCTGTAAGTTCATAACTATGAACCTGTAATTACAGAACGATGAACCTGTAAGTACATAACGATGAATCTGTAAGTTATAACTGATAAACCTACAAATTCTAAACCATGAACTGTAAGTTATAACTGATGAACCTGTAAGTTAAAAAATGATGAATTTATAAGTTATAACTGATGAATCTATTTTATATTCATTAGTTTACCAAAATCCAATTCTGAAAAAAATGGACACTTTATTTTTGTTTCGCATGTGTAAAGGAAAGATGTTCATAATGCAATATGGATATAGATCTATGATGTAAAAACCCATATTCATCAAAACCCTCTTAAGAAATTTTGTTCATAAAGCCCACTAAAGTTATAAATACAATTATAAGTCCACTAAGTTAGAAGAAACCACAAATAAAAATCATATTTTCTCTAATGAAAACATTCTTTTCACCCGACTACAACAATCCATTACTTGAGCATACCATAAAGAAGATGGTTTATGTCTTCTAAAAATCACAATTCCTATTAATAGATTAACAAAACCTCAAACGTATATATGCATTTCAAACTTACAATAACCAATGCATGTGGTGAAGAAGGCCAATGTAACAAAACAACAAAACAAATAAAAGCTAGCAACATGAAAAAATGATCGTGTATATATAAAGATATTATCTAATGATTTGGTGCACCCACTTGAATCATTTTAACTTCATTAATCATCAAGATGCACCCACTTGAATCATTTTAATTTCATTAATCATCAAGATGTACCCACTTGAATCATTTTAATTTCATTAATCATCAAGATGAGGATGCTGTAATGAGAATGTAAAGAGGTGTTTTGAACAAATTTGTAGAATTTTATAATTTTTTTAAACTTCTCTTTATCTTAAATTCCATCATAGATATATTTAAGATTTCTTTTTACTGATTTATGACATTTTGGGTGTCTAAATGGTCAAGGCAAGAAATGAAGAAAAATATATTGCATTGATAAAATAGATTCTTTGCTACCGGTGATATCTATTCAAAAGCTAAGAAAACAATAAAAATTGAGAGAAATGATAAAAAGAGCAAATTAATATATATATATATATATATATATATATATATATATATATATATATATATATATATATAACAATTTTTTATTTTTAGTTTTAGAATTAATTCTAATTCTAGAATTTCTTATTTTGTAATTACAATTGCCAACTTCTAGTCCCTCTTTAAAAAAAACCGCGCAACTAAAGCCAAATTTTATTTAAATTTTTTTCTACAAAATCTAGGCTTTATATGTGAACAAAGTCTGCATATAGGACACACATTAATTTCTAGGCGGCCCTTATAGGGTAATTGAATTTGGAGCAAATATTGACAATTTTGGATTCTTGGCTTTTCCTTCTTACCAAACATATAATGGAGATAAATCTGAAGTTGAATCAATTAAGTTTAAGAGGTTGTTGGAGATGACCAATTAAGGTGAACATATATGCTGCTCCAAAATGGGTTAAATAGTTGACTCATAAACTGATAACTTTAGCTTTAGTTAACATATTTATTTTTCTACAAACTAAGTAATTTTTGTAGGTTAAGATTTCAACTATTATTTTTCAAGACTTAAAAGATTTAGATACAATGTGCAATAATGTAGCCAATAACACAAGCAAAGACAACAACATTATCAAAGTCTATATCAAACTTAACAAGCATAGGCGTCCAATAAAACATTAGATAAAATTATAGTATTAATCCATCAATGATTAGCATTATAGCTCCCCATAAGATTTAAGTTTCTAGTTTCACCAATCAAATAATCAAATCTTAGAAATAGACCTCACATTACCTCAATACCTAATTGCTCTCATTCCAAACGTATTAGTTATGACATTATCACCTATTGTGAAGCAATGTTATTTACATAGTGGATTTTAATTGAATAAACCTGTTATATTCGCTAATTTTGGCTCCGAGTCACATATATCGTTAAGTTGACGTTTCAGACCGATCAGAGTCTAAATTCTAATTTTGATTGAAATTAATCAAAATAGTAATTTATAATTATGAAAAATATTAAATAAAACATATTAATAGTGTAAAGAGATTAAAATGCAATAAGGACCTAAATGATTAGAAAGTTTTAGGGGTTAATTTGTAATTTATCAAAAATTAGAAGATCAAATGATATATTTGCCAATCAAAAGAATAATTCTGGACATAAAACATAGTGTTGGCCAACTACCATAGAGAGGAAGAGAATTAACGTATTAATTGGTCTAAATATCAAGTTTAAGGTCAAAATTATGGAACCCATAAGTTGGAGATTTGCTATTCTTCTTCTTCTTTCTTATTTGATTTTAACTTCATTTTTTTCTGCTTATCAAACTAGTCTCATGCCACCCCTAATCCTCCATAGTTAAACCTTGATTCTAGTGAGAAGAAAAAGAGAGAGAAATAAGATAAAGGTTTTTTCATGCATAAGAAGACTTGGAGAAGCTAAAGGAAGGGAAGGGAAGAGAAGAAAGAAGGAAGAAGAGCAAGAGAAGAGGAGAGAGAAATATCCAAATAGTTGATTAATAAGAGAAAAGAGTGAAGGTAAGACGTTCCTTCACTCTTCTTTCATCTTTTCTAAGCATAACATATATTAGAGATTCTTTAGAGCTTAAGTTTAAAGAGAGAGTTTAGGATTTAGGAGAGAGAATATAGGGTTTAAATAGTTATGATGAAAGAAATATTCTTATGATATTTTTATGATGTCTTAGGAGCTCAAAGTGATAAGAAACAAGCTTAAGAAAGCAAAAGAAAAGAAAACGAAGCATAGAAAGAGAAAGAGAGTAAGAGAAAAAGGTTTGTGTATAATTAAAGGCAATAGTCTATATTTTATTATAAATTACATGGTATGCATCATTGATATATTAATTAATAATTGAAGTACATTTAACTATGAATTATTGTATGAAAACTACAAATTTACATGAGAAAGATGATATTGTATGCATTGTTGTTTTAGTTGTCACATGTTAGGACATGAGCTTGATAGAAGTATGTAAATGTTGATAAAAACCTTGTATGTTATGTTAAAAACTCGATAATGAATGTTAGTTGTGTCTAAATGGCTTGAAAAAAAAATAAAATGAAAGTACAAATCTTTAGTAGTCAGTCACGAGCGTGACAATTCGGTTAGGGACGTGACTTGTAAAATTCACAAGTGTCACTAAATTATGTCATAGGCACAATTTTTGCTTGAAACTTGAACTATTCATTCCAAGAATATTCAAAACTTGAAATACGATTTTGATTACAGGCGTGATCTTATTCACGGGCATGAATGTTTCGACCACGACTATGAGACATTGTGGCTAGCATAGTTCATGGCGTGAATAAGGAGGCATGGTCATGAATACCTTGCTTCCAATAATTAGTATATTTAATAATTAGTAAGGAATATCATATGAAATTAAGTGTAATATTGCGTTTGATGAAATGAGAATATTTATATATGTGAACAAGTAAGAATGTGATATGTTGTGCACTATATGATATGAAAAGAATATGAAATGAAGATACAAAAACAAAAATGAGGTTGATAAAGAGAAAAAGTATGTGACAAATGAAACAGAAGAAATATAAGATTAATGAAGAAGAAGTAAGAATAAATAAGTAATCAGTTGAATTAAGCCCAAGAATATCTAGTTTAAAACTAGAATTTTGGATAGTTTGACATATCAATTAAGGAGTCTATATTAATGTCGTTGATGATGCTCATATTAATGTCAGAGATGATGCTCTTATTAATGTCGGTGATGACACTATCATTAATATCGGTTATGATACCTATATATTAATGTCAGTGATGATACTTGTATGTGCATACAATAATGTCCGGGTGACACTCTTATAATATCTAGATGGCCAATTTCGTTATTTTAATTATTAGTTCCTAAGTGTTATAAGCATAAATAAGCAAATGATGGTACAAAATTATCGTGTAGGTTATAATTGATAATTATATATATATATATATATATATATATATACATGCTAACCAAATTAGTATAACCAAATGTAAGTATGAAATAATGAGGTAAGATGTGGAAATATAGAGATGCATGAAAATGATGGTATACAATATGTGTTATAAGCATAAATAAGCAAATGATGGTACAAAATTATCGTGTAGGTTATAATTGATAATTATATATATACATGCTAACCAAATTAGTATAACCAAATGTAAGTATGAAATAATGAGATAAGATGTGGAAATATAGAGATGCATGAAAATGATGGTATACATCATAATAGCATATGCATGATATAGTTTATTGTTTGAATTATATACGCCACTAAACTTCAAACTTATAATGAAAGTTTTCTCGCTCAGATATAACGAAGAGATAAAAGATAAGGCTAGAGGATTTGATCCAGTAAAACAACATATTTCATACAACGTGGATTACACAGATTTTCGTATTTTTATTTTGAACTTTCTTTTATAGTTTTATAAAATAACTTTATGTCTTGTACATTATATATTTTTGTAAATATTACTTTATATAAATAAAATATATTTGTTTCTTTATTATGATTTCTTTTATAAAATGAAAAAATGTGTTATTTTCATTTATACATATACAAAATGATATTTTGATCGATGAAGGTAGCGTGACACTCTCATTTGGGTACGCGTGCTGGGATAATGGGGTGTTACAAAACCAATCATTAAATAAACCCATCAATCATGATAAACTTAATGAAGATGAGAAACAAATTGCCTTATTCCAGTTCTAACTAAAAATTAAAACAACAATCAACAATGAGCAACACACAAATGAATAATCGAATCAAAACGAGGAACAAAAATTTCGTGCAAATTCAAGAAAAAATGATAAAAATTGAAAACACTAAAAAGGATAAAAACCCAAATAAAATTGAAATAATCAAGTTAAATCAAAGAGTGAAGGGGGACATACAAGGAGAATTGAGAAGCCATTCCTTCTTTAAAAACAAATTTGAGGTAATTTTATATGAATTTTACAAATTCAAGGCAAAAACAAAAAATATGAATATAATACACCTCCTCCTCCCCGAGTTGTCTCTGTTGTCTTTGAGATTAACCCACTATAAGTTGCCAAAAAAAAAAGATATAAGAAATTATTTACGACTACTTTTAGATTTGTGAGTTTCTTTTTCATACAATGACTCGTTGTTGGACTAAAAATTAGAGAGAAACTAAGAAGAAAAAGGAAAAGCTAACTAGTCCACCTTCAAATTGCAAATCACAAAGCTAGGGAACATATAGGACTGTAAATGAATAAAACCGCTTGCGAGCTATTCGAGTATTGGTTTGGAAAAAAGCTCATAGAAAATTGTTTATTACTGTTAACAAGCTGAGCTCGAGCTCAAAAATCTTTTCGAGCTGGATCTTAATACTGTTTGGTTCGTCAGCTCGTGAACATATTTGTTTATAAGCTTGTGAACACATTTGCGAATATGGTAGTTTAAAAGCTTGCGAACTTGTTAATTTACGAACTCACGAACATATTCGTTTAAAAGTTCACGAATGTGTTCATTTAAAAGCTAAAAAATGTATTCGTTTAAAAGTTCAGAAACGAATTCGGTTAAAAGTTCACGAAAATATTCATTTAGAACTCGTTTATATTATATTTTGTTATCAATTTCGAGCTTTTGTCATTACTAGTTAACTAGCCGAACTTGAGTTTTTAATATTATTAATTAACAAGGTAAACTTGAGTTTTATTCATTATTAATTAACGAGCCGAACTCAAACTTTTGTCATTATTAGTTAACGAGCCGAACTCGAGCTAAACTCGTTAAGTATAATAAACGACATTTTTACGAGTTGAGCTCGAATCGCTCACGAACTTGATAATTTTCAAACGAGCCGCACTTGAGGTAAAATATAAAAGCTTGAGTCTGTAATAAATTTAAACGAGGTAAACTTGAACTCACTAATATTCGGTTCGGTTCAGTTCGCTTACAGCCCTAGGAACATATAAGGCTAATGGAAGCCCATGTTCTCTTCTGCTTCACAAGTAGGAGTGTAGGCTTTGTGAGCTGAGGCATCAAGCCGATCCTCACAACTTTGGAAAAAAAGAAAAAAATCCTAAAATTTTGAGAACGATTCTGAGTTAGTTAGTTTTAAAAAAAAAAGAATATAAACATATTCAACCCATGAATATATTAGTGTATCCTGAATAACTAGCTCAACCCAACTAATTATATTTAAAAATTGAAATGTTGATTTGGATTAGATTGGATTGATCAACTAGAGTGAATGAAATATATTTATGAACACCCCTATTTTTATCTATATAAAAATTAATGCATTATCAAACAATGTTTTTAAATAAAAAATATTTTTGATACCATAGTATGCAACTATGCAAGAGTTTAGACAAAAATTTCAATTAATCAAGAATTTTCTTATAGGATTATTCTCTCCTTTTTAAACCGACTCCGATACATATATATATATATACATATATACATATATATATATATATATATATATATATATATATTGGAAATAAAAAATTCCCTAGTCTATAAGAAAATACTTGATTTTGGAATTTTATCCGAGAGTTGAGTTCTCTTTAACATTTTAATATCTGATTTTCCTTAAACTCTATACTGGAGTAAAAATCGTTTTAAAATCAATAAATGAGTCTTTTCATTTTTTTGAGAAATAAATGAGAGTCTAATTACTTATTTATTCCTGAAAGAAAAAAAAAGTCTTGTCCCCATTTTTATAATTTTATGCAACTAAATCGTTTATAAAAATTATATTCAATTCATTTTTTAATTACTAATTTTATTCCTATTTATAAAATATTTAATATTTAATCAACAATAGTTGATTAAATAAATTTTCAGTTAGATTACTAGTTAAATTAGTTTACTTAATTAAAAAATCTTTAATTGAAAAAATGAATTGTATAAATTCTTAAAATTTGGGAAATCAAATATATTCCTTGTGTCATTACTTCAAAATTCAATTCAGTGGATTGTGAATTGCTGCATACTATGTGCATATTGTCACGAGATCGATCCTTTTTTTTTTTTCTTTTTATTCAGATTATTCAGACCTTGTGATTTCCCAATTGCCATACTCATAGGGTCTCTAGAAATTAATAATTTTTTATGTATAAAAAAATATCTATAAAAATTCCTTTATAGATATTTTTTTAAAAAAATTCAAAACCTTTTATTTATTTTTTGTTCACGTGATAATATTTAGCTATAAACTCATGGAAAGAGAAAAGTTTTTAGGAGATGCATTTTCGCCTGTGAATTTTTTTTTTTTTAAGTTATTCTCTTAAAATCTTTGTTTAACTCTTTAAATTTTTTTTTTCTTTTGAAAAATTTATTTAATGAAAAAGTTTGTGTGTATTGCATGTGCTCTGACCTCCGCATAAAATCTGAAATGACACTGCAAAAAGAATCAATAAAAAAAAAAGCATACTTTAGAGGTTTAATATATAGAATAAAAATTGAAAGTCTAGTAATTTAATGGAACAACTCGAAAAGTTTAAAGACGTGTGTATATATATATATATATATATATATATAATTTTTAATTTTAAGCTGTTTGAGAAAAAATTCCTATTTGTTTTTGGATTAATAATTATTTATTATCTCAAATTTGATATATTGTACTAGTATTTTTGAATGTTATGACTAACTCTATTTATTTTATTTCCATTAAACTATGTAGTTTTTCTATTAAATTTTAAAATATTTATCGTTACTTAAAAAATATTTTCTTTTGCTCAAATGGTATAAATACAATAGATCAAATTTTATGAAGTATTAATACAATAAATTAAACTTGCAATGAGATAATAGTATAATAAGTAAAACTTAATGAGATAAATAGTAATTTTTTTTATCATTTTAGTGCAATCTAACATTTTTCTAACATAAAATATAACAGAATGACATATTAGTAAAATACGATAAAGTAGAAGGGACAATTGGTATAATTTTTAAATCTCAGGAGTATTAGTACAATAAATTAAACTTCAATAGGTAAATTGTAATTTTTTCTTTATTTTTTTTTTGTCAAATAAGTTCTTAATAAAATGTTGAAACTTGAATATTCTAATAGGATTTTTTTTATAAAGATAAAAATTTAATTAAATCATTGAATAGTCAATAGACGCACTACACAATTACGTAAAATTCAAGGGTAAAACGATATGCTTTTTCAAACTTTCGTGAATAAATTATATAAACATACCTAATTAGAGGTGGGAGAATAATTTTTTTCGATCTATTTATATTATTACAATGCATGTGACGTGACAAAAAAATAGTTTACTTTTTATAAAATTTTATATGTTGTATTTAATTTTAATCTTAAAATTATGTTATTTATAAATTTGTTCTAACCATACTATATAGTTTTAATCATATATATAATTATTAATATATCATACATAAAAATAATTATATTCAAACACCAATCATATATATATATATATATATATATATATATATATATATATATATATATATATATATATCTTCTGTTATCACATACCTATTTGAAATTGGAATATAAATATTAAACTTGTTCATATCATTATGTACCACTATAAAAATTATTCTATATATATAAAATTCCATACTCTTCAACCGGGCATATACTTCAATTTATTTATTAATTATAGTGTAATTTTATCTAAAATAAGATTGGATAAGATATTATTAGAGTTTGACTTTTATAATATTAATGCAAGAACATTATTCAAATAAATGGGTTAACTAACTAGTATATTAAAAACAAAATAAACTCAGTGGTTTCATAATTCTAGAAAAATTTAAAATATTAAACAATTATAAAATTAATTTATTTTTTTACAAATACATACATAAGATATGTATTAGAGAGTATACATATCAATCATAGTAACAGAGTTAGTGAGTTTTTTCACTGTCACAATAGCAATTCTTCGTAGCTGGTTAGGATATTAGTTAATATGTAACTTATTTTAGTTCTTCTGTAACTAACTGAATAAGTCACGTGTATATGTACTCTATTAATTGTTTGTAAAGATTAGTTATTTCATTCCCAAATATCACTTTCTTGTTACATAAAATTATTTGCCACTTATTGTATTAGTATTTTTAAGATTCTAAATTTATACAATTGACTTTTTCTATTTTATTATATTTTAATAATATATTATTCCGTTAAATTTTCTGTTAGAAAAACATTAAATTGTGATGAAATAACAAAAAAATTATTGCCGACCTCCAAAAATTTAATCTATTATAGTAGTATAATATTAGCAAAAAAATATATATATTTTTTGCTAATTGTAAATGTCTTAATTTTTAATAGAAAAATTATATAATTTAATAGAAATAAAACATAGAAGACTGATAGTATAGTTTTTAAACTTTAAGGAATGCTAATACAATAAGTTAAATCTTAGAGATAAACAATAATTTTCTCTAAAATATAACTTAACTCACATAAGTTTAAAAGAAATCTATAACTATAACTATAACTAAAACCATAACCAAAACTATAATATATATATATATATATATATATATATATATATATATAATACTACCCAGTTAATATGAAAGTAAGTACAAATATTTATGAAAAGCATTATCATTTCATAAACCACATCATAATTATATTAATAGACTAATACTCGAAGTAAACTCAATTTTAGTTTTTATTTGTTTAAGAAATGATGAAATAAATGTCTTAAATAATGCATTTTGTAATATACTAAATAACTTTTTTAGAGTTTTTTTTATAAAAAATTTGGTATAAACTATAGATATTATCGGTCTGAAACTAATTATATTCAGAACTTAATTATTGGTTAAAGTTTTTTACCCTCCCAAGAATGTGTTTATTTTTAAAGGATTAACACTGAGTTAATTATGTTATATTTCCTATCACACACACACAGTGACACTGGCACATGTAAATATAATTATTTAACTAAAAGATTTTTTTCCTAATTTTTCCTTAGCCAACTGCTAATCAAAACTTCTAATAATCTTAATTTAATGTAACTCATTGTAAGTTGAAGCTGTACATATCAAATATACCAAATAAGAAAATTAGTTTTTAATGAAATAAAAAAAAAAATCTTTCAACTCATTTGTTTTTACTTTTATTAGTTCACCTCTGCGCTTTCACGTCTTTCTCAGTCACCACATAAATTTAATTTTTTTTTTGAATGACTAAATAATTTTTGGTTAAGCATACAATGTACTAACTGGCACGGTTGGTCCATGTTACCAAAAAAAGGTAAAATATATTTTGGGGTCCATAAATTATAATATTTTTCTATGAAGTCTTCAAATTTTAATTTTTGTTACTATTAAGTCCTTTTTAAAAAATGGGATTGACGAAAGTGTATAAGTTATATTGAAAAATGAGATGAATAAGAGATTTTAATTTTTTTTAATTATTATCACTGAATATATCAAATTTAGAAAGAAAATTTAAAATGTGAAGAAGGTAAAACTTCTATGATGAGCGTTTGTGAACTATAATCGATCAAAGGATAATGTAGATAAAGAAAAATCTCGTAGAAAGAAGGTAGGAAATTGGGAAGTGGGCATGAGCCGTGAGAGATTTGGCAGGCAAAATAAGGCAAATCCAGCCATATATTTTTATCAAAATATGAACAAACATTAAACAACAAAATACACAAAATCATACGAGTCAAATCATATAGAACAAGTGATACAAACAAAATGTACTCTTCTTTTTTGACGCCAGAGATGATGCAATCAGTAATTGAAACTTCAATTCAAAAGAATCGAAACTACAAATGGTAACCCATAAATCCTATTTCCAGATCATCATAATTTCACAGACTATCTTATTCACATAAATGACTTTGTCACCTTCTACACTACGTACTGGCATTGTCCATTGGATTTCTACGGTCGATCTTGCACCCACATGTCTCAAAATTCCTGTTGAAAGCTGAACTTAGAGATTTAGCATAATTAGGAGAATTTCCTATAGTTTGTCAATGCAATGGGACCTTGCAAATTTTTTATAGTAACTAAACCCTCAATCAAAGTTAGAACCGTCTCCACGATTTTCACAAATGAATGAGTTATTTCTTCTGCTCTCCATTTCTCTCTCTGTGTTCTGTATAAATATGTTCATAACTTTTTTATCTTTTGAAAATTACTATAGAGAGAAATAACGGACCACTACCTTTCTTTTTATTGAATCTTTTAATAGGTATGAGTTGGCTCGTCATGAGCAGCCCATATTCCAATATTTCCCAAACTGGATTGAAGATCGAATTGATTTGAGAACCGAATTTAGTTTACTCGCTTAAATTGGATTCATTTTTCCCATTTTATTATTTTTATTGATATAAATAAAATAAGTCTTCTGACAAGCATTGTCTTACAATGTAATGATATGTGTACTGATTAAGCTCAATGAAATTTTAGGATTCGAATTTCATTTGCACTAATATTTTTCCTCTGGTTTTTAAATTGAATCATTAATCGATTTAATCGATTAGTCTGATTCGATTTTCAAAACACTGATGGTGACCTGATCTTTGGTCACTAATTAAACTGTGTTTCTTATACTTAGTCAACAACTAAGAGCATGTGTGTGGAAATATTTGTATGTGTGGAGTGAGCGGGACTGAGCATAGGTGGGCCCTTTGAAGGGAAAGTGGACCAAAAATGGAGCAAGTGGTCCTCTTGTTGAGAGCTGAGACCATCACTTATCAATTATCATATATGCATTAATTATTTATCGCCATTTCACCTTATTCTTTGTTTTATATATAAGATCTTTTTCCATTCAGTTAAAAATATATAATTTGTTACTTATATCTATCATGATTAATTTTTTTTTCATATTTTCTTAGATTAATTCTTTTCATTCTATATACATTGTTACAATTTAAATTTTTAATAAAAGTACCATATTAATTTGTAGTGAGTGTTATGAAATTAAAAAAGAAAACTTTTATTTGCAACTCTATACAAGTTATTATTGTCATTTCAATACATGCATAAAATCTTTTTTTTAGAATTAATCTTTTTTTTATTCAATTTTTTTAATTTTTTTCAAAAGAAAGATATTTGTAAGAAATATTACCTATGTTGCCTTGAATAATACTAGGAATCATTAATAATTACCTTTTTAAAAGACTTTCGATATTCAATCAATAAATATTATTTTAAGATTTCACTTTTTTTCATTAATCAACAAATAAGATAATAAGAGTTGTAAGGCCATTTAAGAAGGAAATTATATAACTCACTTATTGTAACTCAGTTGGAAACATATGCTAAGTTTATTAAAATAAATTCGAGTTTGAATCTCACTAAACATATTATTAGAGATGAGTGAAAAACTTTAACTGTGAATTTTAGCAGGAAGGTGATCTTTTTTATCTTTTAATTTAAATAGTCCTAGTATAAGAAGGAAATTATATGTATTTTATAGGCCATTAAGATCATTAGTTTTTATCTAAGTACATTTGTAAATCTTTTTTATCTAAGTACATTTGTAAATCTTTTCACTTACAAAAAAAATTCGATATAAATTATAATATCTTAAGAAATTATATAGATATTCAAATTTTTTATTTTTTTATTTTTAAATATTTTAATTAATAAAGTCATAATATAAATTTGGCATATAGGGAGACGTATGAATTATAAAAATTATAATCATATAAACTTCATATCTTCTAAAAGTATTTAAAAGTAATTAAATTGATGAATTTCAATATGATTTTAAAAAAAAAATTGAGATGTTTAAATGGTTGTCTTTTATATCAAGTATATATATGTATTCTTGAATAAATCTGAAAATGAAGTTATTTTTATTTAGATATGGTTAAAAAAAATTAATAGACAAAGCCAATCTTAACCTACTTTATATAAATAATAATATATTGTGGTAAATTTTTATATGAATAGAGTCCTTAAAAGGCATTTTCCAAAATAAAATTGATCACATGGAGGACCATACTGGCGTATGAATTAAAGGATATGGGGGTGAGTGAAAGTAGTGTGCGAGCCTTTGTATGGCACGTAGCCCTTAAGGTGTCGTATCTTTTATGACTTGTAATTTGTCTAAAGAGGACCTTTTGGTATTGTGATTTTGTTGTAGTAATCATATTGCAGGCCTAACCAAAGAGAAGGGGAGATTGTGATTTTCTTCGTCAAGGAATCTTACCATTCATTATGAACTACACAATCACAGAGTGGATTTGATTTCTATATCAAAATTGTATTACTACAAACCTTTTCAACTTCAGAGAAAAATATACCAACACTAGGGAAAGGGGAGTATGGGGTGGAGTTAGGACATTTCTATTTCGGGATTGTTTCTATCTAATTTAGCCCTTGTTTCACATGCACATGTTATTCAAATTGATCGGATCCAATCATTTTAAAATTTAAAGATAATTGGGCTGAGTTTCGAGTTAATTAAGATATTTTTTGAATTATCAGATTAACAGGTTATGCTATTTTTGAATTCATGTTAAGTTATCGAATGAAGTGTATATATTGTATTTTGTAATAATTTTTAAATCATAAGGCGATATTTGTAGTTGTTCAATTTTGTCATTTAGCCCCCTATACTCGTTTTTTATATAAAGTTCCTCCCCTGTACCCTATTTTTGGTACAATATGCCCCTTAAAATTTTAAATTTATGTTATTTAGTGCCACCTTGTAGTGACATAGCAAAAGAGTAAGCTGCAAACTAAAATTCAGGAGCGTGAAGAGTTTTTTATTTATTTAAAATTATTTTTATTCCCTCCAATGGTAATATTATATCAAATAAATACCCAAATCCCTAATTTGCAAAAATTCTTAAATTTCGACAATAAAAAAACCAGAAGAACCCTAAAATACTAAGTTAATTAATTATATTGATCGATAGCGGAAATCCGGTCATAAATTGCAATTGAAGTGAAAAAGAATGTCACAAGCACGAGAAAAGGAAAAATTGTGGCTTCGAATCACTCATCACACAAAGATATTGTTGATATTATATGCCATTGTAATTTAAAAACTTATGTGAAAGTTGCATAGACACAATCAAATCCTTGTAGATGCTTTTATGGTTGTCTAAACTATGAAGTAGGGTTTTTGTCTCATCTTGTTTATTGTTTTTATGATCATTATCATATTTATGCCTTAATAAGTATGTAACGATTTGTTATATATAGTCAAGGGGTACAAATATATAGAATGACTTGATCCTGGCGTTGGAGAGCAATCAAAATATATTATAAATGGGTATAGAGAAGAATCAAATAATATGAAGAAGCTAAGAAACAAGAGAAGTTAATCCAAGGAGAGATGGAAATAGAAAATGTATATGGATTATTTTGATCATAATGTTTTGGTTTTATTGTTTTTAGTTTTAGTTTGAAGAATGATATTGGTTGTAATTACTGAAGGTTGAAATCCCAAGTAATTAAGTTTAGGATTGAAGGATTTTGTAGTGATTGAAGGATATTGGTTCTGATCATAAAACATTCTTTTATGCCTATGAAGCCTCTTTTCACACCCATGAAACATTCTTTCATGCCCATAAGCAATATTTCACACCCATGAAGGCAATATTCATACTCACAAATACTCACTAACACCCATAAATTGGATACACATGAAAGGTTAAGTTATATAATGTCGGGTTAAATAAATCATTTTGAATTACATCATATGCATAAAAGTAAATAAAACCATGAAATATTAGTACATAATGCAATAATATGATGTGAATTATATAGATATGAATCATGTAACATACACATGGAATGATTAATATAAAGCATGCAGGAAGATAGGAAGTGTATGAGAAATAAAGTGATCATACATGACATGAAACTATGAACATGCAAATGTATGGAATGATGTGAACTATGTACAACTTGTGTGAGCAACTACATATATATATGATGATGAGAATGGTGATAATATGGGATACAATATGAATATTGAAACCAAATAAACCTATTGTTATAACTTAGGACTAGAGATAGATGACATGTGGTAGACACTATGAAATATACAATCAGAGAGTCTATATCAACTTGTGTGAGCGCTTCTGATTCGTAATTGCTCATATGAATGAATATGATTAATGGACGGGAGTTCAATGTCAACTTGTCTGAGTTTTTCGATCCAATTATACATGCATATATGAGATATGAACTTTAGTTAGGGGTCAAATATTAGCTTGTGTAAGCGTCCTTAACTGATGAAGCTCATTTGAGCAAGATGATATGGATAAGAGGTCAATTGTTAGCTTGTGAGAATGCCTTTATTCCCGATCACAATCCAATTTAGTATGGTCTAGAGTGTTATAGGCGAACTAATTAATGGAAAGCAAAAATGAAGTTTTTTTTTCTAATAATATGGTTGTAATTTATGAATGTTCTGATATAATATGCACGATATTATTGTTGAATTATGTAATTATTAGCATTAAATTTATATGATGGGATGTCATTATTATACTGGTATATTTGATGTAGTCGTGATATAAATGATCGAGGAAGAGGTACGTTTTATGCTTGGCTACTAACACTTAGAAACATGATGATTTAGTGAATCATTGTATGGTATGGAACTAACATGATATTGGTATGTCATGTAGAAACCATAATTGTTGCTATTGTCATTAAAGATTCACATATTAATTAATAGTTATATGTATATAAGGTATAGTAACATTGATTAATAATTATCTAGGAGCAAAAGTTTAAATATATAGTAAGGGTAAACAAGAAATAGATGTATGATAATAACCTAATATATTACAAATGACAAATGTATAGACAATTACCATAATCATGTATTAAGACTCTTTTTATGAATAAATGCATAGGAACTAAAAAAATATGAATATGGTTAAGTTATGATTTATGAAATGTAAATGCTACACCAATATGCAAGAATAAGATTAGGATAATAAGTGGTAGATGTCTTGAATAGGAGTAAATCCTTTAAGGTAAATGCAGAATATACAATAGAAAATCATTTATAGATAAGATATAGAAAATGGAATATGCATGTATTTATGAATGAAGGAACATGTTAGAAATAATCCATGGTAATTATAACTAAAAGGATCCTAATTAAGATGTCATCCTAAGTACTATAAAGATTTCAATGCATGATTGCATATTTACATATACATGCCAGAGTGTACCATTAAGTATTATTGCTTAGCGTGTGAGTTGTTTCTCACATGCAGGTTCAGAACCGAAATGACAAAGTTTGATAAAGAAGAGGAAAGTCGTTATGGAGTTAATAGTTAAAATTCCACGTGCAATGGGGGAATTGTAAAATTCAATTTATGTTTATTCATTTTAAAACATATTTTATTTTTGGGCATATAATAATTATAAAACAAAGTAGTGCATACAGTGTATATGACTATTTATGTTGTGAAGGGCTCAATAATGTAGTGTATGTGATTGAGATTGATATTTGAAAATCTTAAAGATAAAATCAAGATAGCATGGTGGTTTTTGAAATAAATATGGAAACATAAGGTTTTTGAAAAAAAAACATTATTCCTTCAGAGTAACTAAGTTTTAGTATTTTTCATAAAATCGAGTTTTAAAAAGGTTTTAAATTTTTATAACTTTTCAAACACATTTTTCATGACACTCTTATATATGGTTGGATATTTTAACTATATATCAGAAAGTGTTACAAATAATGTGTCATATTTTTTTTAGCTCATTTATCTCTTTTCTCTTGTTCTTGTTTGACCTTCCCGACATTGATTTCACTAAGGATGCTCAATTCTAGGATTATTTATATCAAAATACAATTTTATAATTGGTATGCCTTCAAATACTTTTCCTTATGATAGCATCTATCAATGAATTTCTGATGATATAAGCTTTTGTTGTACATGACACATATTGCATGAGGACAATGTATACCTTTCAATTGTTGAGATCAATAAGAACATGTTTATTTTCTAATATCAATTATATGACAATATTCCTCTTCTGTCACCTTAAAACCTACATTACCATTCTGGATAATTTGGCATTATTGAGACCTCTTGTTATGTTCTTATAAGACTGATTATCAATAGACCAACATTACTATACCAAGTCTCTATAAGTTTCCTAGTTTTTGCAATTCTTTCTATGATTTTATGTCTAATATTTTCTAATACACTCACTGTAGACTATCTAGGGCCCAAAATCCAAGCATTGAAAGTTTTACAAATATTGTTTTCCATAACATTACACCTCACTTTTGAATTAAAGATTGTCTTACACAAGGTCTTCTTATTGTAACATAATATGGCTTTTACAACACCTTTACCTAAATGGCTCATCTCTATAAGTTTATCTTTCAACTCCATCTTAAAAAGAACCTTAGATATCCACTAGAAAGTCTTTCTTCTTTCTTCATCTAGATATTTTTTTTCTTCCAATTCACTTAGAAGTGTTTAGCACACATCCTATGTTTAGCATTAGGGAGTAATTATGCAATTACTAATATTAGTTCCTATGAATAAGAAAAAATATTAATGTTATCCCTTTGCATTTCAATCATATAATTAGTAATTGAAAAAAAAAATAAAAGTATATTTGTGTACCTTATGCATATTAGTTATAACTGTTAGTCTTTCACCAGTATCAAGATTGAGATCATTTGTCATTGCCCTGATATCATTTATCATTGCCCTGATGAACCACATCCAAGTATGTAGTACCTTCTCATCTAATCATAATTAATTAACTAAATGAGCAAGTTTCATTTGTACTTATTGCAAAAAATGTATGAAAATTTAAACCTTTCTTTTCTTTGAAAACATCTATCAACATATGTTCTTTTAATTTAAAAACTCTTTCGTCATATAAAAACGCATTTGCATATAAAACTTGTTAATCATATTATATACTATACATCCATAAAGAAAACAATGATACAAAGATCTATCATCATATATATAAACTATCATGTTTCGATTCAAATGACCCGATATTTATAAAAATACATGTCTTAAGCAAAAGATTACACAAATTTTTAAAATGTATACAAGTAAACAATCCAAACCTTATGTGATGTGCAAAATGCAAAATATAACATAAATATATATTGTTGGCCCTTATTGGATCTACTTTGATGTCTCTGTACTGGGTTGACTTCTTTGGATCAACCTCTACATTTATCTACTAGGCTCTGATCTGCATGAGAAAAATACTTGCACGTTAAACTATTGAAAATTTAATGGTATATATAGGCATAAAAATTCAACATGCAATCAAACAATGCACATCATATAATTCATACTCATGACATCATATTTAAATATCAAGGCATGGAAAAGAACTTATTAAAACATGTATCATACCTTACCTTGTAAAACCGATAGATATTATGCATATTAAACCATGCGTAAATGAAAATATAACCATATTTATAACATATAACATATTAATTGTATATCTATGTATTCTTGGGCCTTTGAACCCTTTTTATTGAACTGTGTTCTTTTATTATTTTAATATAATTACCCATCAACTCTCAATATGGACTATTTGGATACGAGATATGAATAGGGACGCTCTCTAAGCTTAAGTCATCTTACCATTGTCTATAATCTTGTGTGTTCATCAGAGCTCTTTAAGTCAAAAGTGTTCTTAAAGATTAAGTTATAGAGTAAAACATATAGTATTTTGCAGACAATATAGGATCAATGGTGCTTCCAGAGCTTAAGCCACTGTGTTCATAAAATAATAATTATATCATAATATTTCGGTACCATAAACCCTCTTAATGACATGTCATTTATTCTACTTTTAGTCATAGTATCGAATATGAGCTTTACTTATTTGAATACTCTTTTTATAATTTATTATAGCATTTATATCTTATAACATATGTGTTTTCATCATGTAAAAACTCATCATGTATCATTAATATTCTAGTATTCATAAAATCATACTTTGAATATATCATTATGGAAATATGTGTATAGTCATTACATTATATTATCGAAGAGAACAACTTATTTCATGTTAAGCATGATTCACAGGCATGAACTATATATTCGGAGCTATGAAGGTTCCTTCACGTACCTCTTTCCATGAATCAAACCGTGAAATTAGTCGTGAAAGCTTTTGTCCATAAATTGCACTTTTCTTCAAGGGCATGAAGAAATAGTCACAAATGTGACTTATGTGATTCACAGTCATGAGTCATGTAGTGATTCAAGCCGTGAAACTTTTAGCCTGAAAGGAGCAGTTCTGGTTTGATAATTCATAACTGTGAACCATATGTCACAGGCATAAATTTGGATTTTCCAATAGTTCAATCATAAAATAAGATATTTAATACAATACACATGTAAGGACTCTAATGTTTGTCCCATGATAACGTTTTTCTATCAACATTCTCATCAAACTTGCACTAATTATATTATAATATCAATTAACACGTAATAAGCACATAATCATCTCAACTTACCTTTCTAAACTCATGTAACGGGTACAAGAGATAAATACAAAGGTGAAGCTATGATCTTCAAGTAACTAATACAGTATACTTATAATGGAAAGTTATCTGGATAAACATTGTCATTTACATTCCTATCAAAGACAATAACAAACTATATATATATATATATATATAATGATCAACTCATCACTTTTCCATGAGAAGGAATTACGTCTAAATTTTTCATATTTACTTTTAGGATTCAGTGATCAAATAGTTTTAACTTTTATTTATTTTCAGTTAAATTTTTATTGGAGTCTTGGAATCCACTAATAGAACTCAATGAACTAATAAGTAATATAAAATATAAATATTCAATTCTCAATTTTGAATTTTTAATAGAAAACCTATCGTTGTCATTTGCGAATTAAGAAAATCTCCATACAAAAGACTTTATACATCGGTAGCATCCATGAGCTATCATCCATTCAAAAAAGATAATAAACCATGCTTTGAGATGCTCCATATAGCGACAAGAAGTAAAAACTACATATATGGAAATCCATTATTTTTAACCATGTTTAACTCAGAGCTAATTAAACTTCTATCATAATCCACAATGCTTAAGAATTTATATATGATTCCACAACATGTTATTAATATAAGATGGAGAATGAAAGTTTAAGGGATAAATGTTTATAATTGTAGTGAAATTAACTTTAAAAATGATTAGGTCATTTTAAATTAATGGTAAATAATCATTAATATTTTATACTATTTATATCCACACAATTTTGATATTTTATACTATGCATCCATAAAACAAAAACATACATTTTGAATATTTTCATTTTTTGATAAAAAAAAATGCTCTCATCAAGGTTGTATTAAACTTATTTAATTTTCTTCATGTTTTTTGAAGTTGTGTAATATACATATATAGTGTTAAATAATAAGGGGAATTTCCGTCAATATCAGCCTAAACATATATTTAAATTATTCTAACAACAAAAAAAATGATGTATTTTCTCATGATAGGATTAACTAGGAATCAATTGTTTATAATCTGTAGGAAGAGGAAGCATATATTTCGAATGAAAAGATTATGATTGTAGGTTACATTTAATCCTAATTGTGTATTATTCGCCTAATTAGTATGATAATATGAGTTTTAGTGGGTCCAATTCATCTGATTGTGACAAATGGCATCATGATCAATGCTAAATACAAATCCTAAATAACAATATTGATTCTCATTTAAGAAATGGGAAAGTTTGACCCATTCACCCAATTAAATTATTAGCCAAAGATATGTAATTATAGACATTAAATATTTATACATCAAACTTGGTCCAAGATGGTGGGTTGAGGACGGCAAAAAATTTAGCAATTTTTTATTTTTTTTAATACTTAATTGATGGTGGGCTCCACATTAGAGGGATGCACACCAAATTTTTCAACAATTGTTGAGCCAATATCGTCTGTGTGTTAAAAAAAATTAACAAATCTCTCTCTTTCGACTATATGAGGGGCTCCACCGTTCCAGCAGCTAAACGATATAACTTAAAGAACGATTTTGGTAGAATTTTCGTCAACAAGTTTGATTTATTTTTCTCTGTATAGATCTTCTTAAGCTATAGTATCTTCTTCTTTATTACATCTTTAATCCCGTGATATCTCATATAAATATGTTTTGATCTCGAGTGAAATGATACATTCTTTTCAAGATGAATAACACTATGACTATCACAAAACAACTAATATTTGTCTTGCTACAATCTAAGTTTTTTCAATAACTTCTTCATCCACAACAACTCTCTACATGATTATGTTGTTGTAATAAATTATGCTTCATTAGATAATACAATACACTTCTATAATTTTGACTATCATGATATAACCCTCCCTGCAAAAGTAATAAGGTATTATGAAGTAGATTTTCTCAAGTCGACATCTCAGGCCATATCTGCATCTGTATATCTAACCAACACAAATTTGATATCTCCAAAATATAAACACATTTTGGAAGTACCTAAAGATACTTGAGAATCTAATTTATTGCAACTTAATGTTCCTTTTCAGGATTTGAAAGAAATTTGCTCATAACTCTAACTGCATGAGTGATATCTGACCGTGTGTATACCATGACATATATCAAACTTGCAACTGCTGAAGCATATATAATCTTGTCCATCTCATCATTCTCTTCGTCTGTATAAGGGCTCTATTTGAAACTCAACTTAAAATTATTAGTAAGAGGACAACTCACTGTTTTAGCTTGATTCATTTTAAATCCCTAAAATAATTTTTCAATGTACTTTTTCTTTGACAACCATAATTTCTTGGTACTTTTGTCTCTGATAATCTTCATACCAAGAATCTATTTTACTGGCTTTAAATCTTTCATGGCAAAAAAAAACTTGCTCCATTGCTTTTTTAAGTTATTAATTAAGGAAATATTTTGTCCAACAATCAACATATCATCCACATAGAGTAAAAAAATAATGAAATCTTCATAAAAAAATTTCTGCACAAAAACTCAATGGTTTGAAGTAGTCTTCTCATAGCTTTGCTCCCCTATAACAGACTCAAACTTCTTATATCTTTATCTTGGTATCTGCTTCAAGCTGTAGAGACTTTTCTTCAATCTGCAAATATAATTCCCTTTTTTCTTATGCTTGAAATCCTCTAGCTGTTTCATGTATCTCTTCTTCCAAATCACCATGTAAAAAGACAGTTTTGACATGCATTTGTTCAACCTCTAGGTTAAGACTTACTTTTAACCCCAACACTGTACGGATAGATGTCATTTTGACAACTGGTAAGAAAATTTCATCAAAGTCAATCACTTTCCTTCGGTTGAATCCCTTAACCATTAATCTAGCTTTAAATCTCGAACAACAATTGTTCTCTTCATGCTTGATTCTGAACACCTATTTATTTTTCAAAGCTCTCTTATCTTTTAGTAGCTTCACCAGTTCATAAGTTTTGTTCTCATGCAATGACTTCATTTCATCTTGCACTTGTATGGCTTTAACCCATTTATGCATGTACTCATCAGTCATAGCTTCTTCAAAACTCTCTGGTTTTCCCCAATCAGTGAGTAGCACATACTTATTTGCTAGGTACCTTGTACATGGTTTTCTTGTTCTATTGCTCATTCTCAAAGGAATTGGAGAGGGCACATGTGATGGTCGATAATAAACATCATCATCTCCAACATCATCTTTTGGGTCATCAATGAGAGCATTATCTTTTTCAGGTATATCAATATGATCTTCATCCCCAACTTATATCAACACTGGTGTTGGAGGAATCAATTTCAAATCTGTTAAGTCACCATCAAAATTAGCAGAATTCTTCTTTGTCTTAAAAATATCTTAAATTGTCTCATTCTCAACAAAAACAACATCACGGCTTTTGAAAAATTTTATTTCTACTGGACCATAAAATCTATAGCTAAGTTGATATTTTTCATAGCAAATAAAAATACATTGTCGTATTTTGACATCTAGTTTGGATCTCTTATTTTTTGAAATATACACATAAGTCTTGCAACAAAACACCAACAGATAATTATAGGATACATCTTTTTTTCACTATGCTTTCTTTGGTACATATAGTTTTAAAGAAATATAGAGTAAAAGATTCAACAAGTACACAACCGTGAGTAAAGCTTCTCCCCAAAATATTTTAGACAACTTTACATGTGAGATGAAACATCTGACTTTTTCCATTAAAGTTTTTTCATCCTATTAGCTAGACTATTCAACTATATTATTTTTTATGGCGTTGTCTGATGCCAAATACTGTACTCTTTGTAGTAGGCACCAAATGATTCAGTGTATTCTCCACCATTGTCTATCCGGATGCACTTCAACTTCTTTTTAGTTTGTCTCTCAATTGAGACATGAAATTTTTTAAAGACATTTAACACATGATCTTTTGTCTTTAAAGTATATATCTATGTCTTCCTTGAATGATCATCAATAAAATTTATAAAGTATTGAGCATCACTCAGTGACTTTGGCATTATACCATATAAATCTGAATGGACCAAATCTAGCACATTCTTTATTTTGGAAAGAGAGAAACTCTTGTAAGAAACTCTGTTTTGCTTTTCCCCTAAACATTCGGCACATTTCTCCAAATGTACCTCATCAAAACTATGAATGCTACCTTATATGTGATGCACATTTCTCCAAATGTACCTCGAATGGTCATCCATTTTTCACTCATATGACAAAGTCTTTTGTGCCATAATTCAACAATATTTTCTTTCTCCATAGCATTCATAGTTTTGTTGGAGAGTTTCGTATGCATCACATATAAGGTAGCATGCTTTGTACCTATGGCCACCACTAAGGAAACTTTGGTAAGTTTTCACTAGTTATTAAAGAATGTACTGCATAAACTTGCATCATCCAGTCTTCCTGTAAAAATCAAGTTCAGGTGAATATCTGGAATATGTCTGATCACAAGAAATTAATGGTACCATTCTCAGTTTTAAGACAAATATCCCCTATGCTAATAACTTTTGACAGATTATCATTTTCCATCTTCACAAAACCAAAATCTCTTATTGCGTAAGATGATAAAAATTCTTTTCGAGACATGGCATGAATGGTAGCACCAATATCAATTACTCAACTGGTCTCGTGGGATATAAATTTGATAGTATCATCATAGACGATATTGAATTTGTTCATGGTATTTATCACATCATCATCATTGTTGTCATCTCACTTTACTTCCTTACATTTTTGTTCTTTCTTGAACTTTCAACAATATTTTTTAATATGATCATTCTTTTTACAGTAATGACATTCAATATTGGCATATTTGTTTGATTTGTCATTGCTCTTTTCTTTAGGCATTTGTTGCCTAGATTGACTCTTTCCTTTAGAATCTGTAACCAAAACATATGACTGTGATGAAAAATATAATTTTTGAGATCTCATTCTCATTTCAAATTCGTTTGACGTTGAGTTTGGGAAAAATGTTATTGGAAAAAAATTTATTTTAAATTTTTTTGAATTTTGAAAACTATTTTTGGAAAGAATAGTTAAATATATGTTTTTTTTTTCAAAAACTGATTTGAGAAAATCAGTTTATAAAAAATTAAAAAAAATCAGTCAATTAAATAAAAAAAATTTAAACTTGCTTTTTGAACACCCAACAGCAATCCCAAAGACCCCCTTCTTCATTCAGGATATCGTTTTTAACAGACTTCGTATTAATTACACCATTAGGTGCAGTGTTAGTAATTGAAATCTTCTAAATTTCCAACAACTCTGGTAGAAAATCTAATACTAGCAAAGCAAAAAAATTTCATCCAAATTTCTATTCATTCTAGACAGCTAATCCATAATCCCTTGTATCTCATTCAAATGACCAGCTATGGAAGTTTTTTCCTTGTATCTCAGTTGCATTAACTTTGTCTAATAAAATAATTTATTATTGCCTATTTTTTATTCATCTAACTGTTCAAGTTTATTCCATAATATCTGGGCATAAATCTCATTACAGATGTAATTGTACACATTGTTTTTGATAAACTATTGAATGTAGTCGCACACCTGTTCATGCTCAAATTTTTAATCATAATCTATTTTGCCATCGGGTTTAGCTGTAGCAAATACTAACATATGCATTTTCATCACAAATATGATATTTTTCATTTTGTTTCTCCATATATGGTAATTTATGTTATTTAAGTTGATCATTTTTTTGTCATTTATTTTCATGGTGAGACTTCTTTAACTAACAATAATCCAAATAAAATCTTTATGATGTAGAAGATCAATCAATACTGCAACTACAAAGCATATTAAGAAATTTATAGGATTGACACATTATTTCTGATACCACTTGTTGGGCACAATGAGTAAAATAATATAATAACGCAAAATAAAAATAATCAGTAAAAATAGGTACCAACAATTAATATGGTTCACATTTTAATTTGGGCTACGTTCACAGGACAAACTATGAATATTTTTCTTCTATTAATAAAAAATTAATGGGTAAAAGAGATAGTCTTATCTAGACACATGCTAGAGATAATGAAATAATTTAGATAAATCCAAAAATAGTGGTGTATAAATATTTTCTAAAAATATCCAAAAAAATATTTTATTTACTATTTTTGTCACTCACACTTTTTGAAAAAAATCCAAAAACTTCACATACTCATCAAAGGAAATTTTCTTCTAGCTATTACTCTCACTGATGAGCTATGTTTTTGCTCTCTACAAATGGTGTGTAATATTTCATTTAGAGAATTGTCTTTTTATAGGTAAAGAGGGCCAGTAAAAATTTTAAAAAAAAATTGTACAAATTTTTCAAATGAAATTTGATGATGGGTGGAGGACAACAGAAATTTTAGCAATGTTTTACTTTTTTTTTATACTTAATTGATGATTGGCCTCATATTATAGGGATCTACACCAAAACTTTCAACAATTATTGTGTCAATACCGTATATGTTGGAAAAAAAACAAACAAATTACGATAGAATAAACAACCAAAATCACAAAGATACAGAAAATTTACAAGATTCGGTAATGTGACCTACTCCTCGAACAGAGAGATTCAATCTTATTATTGCGGTTGTCAAGTGTTGGTATAAATTTTTTAAAACATGGATACAAATATATATATATAGCCCTATCACAGAGTGTCACATGTTACTATATGTGTCATGCTCACGCTGTTGATTTAGGATGTACAACTCCAAATTTACATCTTGTAGAAGAAATTCAATCAAAATTTTGGAGATAACAAAAAACTTTATTAAACTGAAAATATTACAAAAAAATCTCTTAACTCTTACAACATACTCAAGACTTGTAGTCTTTTTCTTTAATTTTTAATGATTTAAACTTTAGAAGTGTCACAAAGATAAATCTATACCACACATTGTTTTAGTGAAAAAATTGGTGGCGGTGGGTGTACCAAATATGTGCTTAATTTTTTAATAAATTTAGAAAAGGAAAGTGTATTTAATTTTTCAACAAATTGATATGGTGAGTGTATTTAATATTAACAAATTATTTTAATTTAATATTGATTCTAAACAACATGCCCGTGACAACTTATACTAGGAATAGCAACAATGTGTCCATGCTACTTCTTTACTATTGCAACAATTCGTAAGTTACCTATCCCTTATGCTCGTATAGAAAGTTTTTATGCTCGTGCTTGTTTAAAACCATCGCGCAAGTAACAAGCCTTTATGTGTGTGACAAATTTAAGTCACTTAACATATATAGGTGGTGTTTGGGATTATTGTTGGATATTAAAAAAATAAGTTTATAATTTTTTTGATTTAATTGATTGATTTTTTTAATTTTTTTATAAACTGTTTTTCTAAAACATGCTTATAGAAAAAATATTATTTAGTTATTTTTTTCCGAAAGCAGTTTTCAAAATTTTAAAAAAATTAAAATAAAAAATTTTTTCAAAAAACATTTTTTCCGAACTTAACTTGAAACGGACCCAGATAAATAAAATCTAAAAAATATTAGTTTTCATCTGCTGCAGATGAATTATATAATTAAATAAAAAAAGAAAATAGTGTGGAACTAATTAAATTAGATACCCACTTGGTGTGTGTATATATATATATACTCAGTCTAGAAGATGATTTTAATTAGTATGTTTGAACAATGAGGACAAAACCAAAAGAATTAATTGAGAAGTTCCTATCAAAGACAATAACAAACTATATATATATATATATATATATATATATATATATATATATATATATATATATATATATATATATAATGGTCAAGTCATCATTTATCCATGAGAAGGAATTGCGTCTAAAATTTTCATATTTATTTTCAGAATTCATTGATCAAATTGTTTTTAACTTTTATTTATTTTCAGTTAAGTTTTTATTGGAGTCTTAAAATTCACTAATAGAACTCAATGAACTAATAAGTAATAGAAAATATAAATATTCCAATTCTAAAATTTGAATTTCTAATAGCAAACCTATCATTGTCATTTGCGAATTAAGAAAATCTCCATATGACAGGCTTTATACATCGGTAGCAGCCATGAGCTATCATCCATTCGGAAAAGATAATAAGTCATGCTTTGAGATGCTCTATATAGCGACAAGAAGCAAAAACTATATATATGGAAATCCATTATTTTTAACCATGTTTAACTCAGAGCTAATTAAAATTATTCTCATTTAGGAAATGGGAAAGTTAGACCCATTCACCCAATTAAATTATTAGCCACAGATGTCTAATTACAGATATTTATACATGGAACTTGGTCCGCCATCATGATAACTAAAGCCCAGTTGATGATTCAATTACAAGTGTACTGATTTCTTGAGATAGCTTTAGAAGGCCTGAGTGATCTGAAAATCTCTAAAATGAACTTAGGTAGTGATGGGCATATTGGACCAGTTAACTAGTTATTGAGAAAATTTTCGGGTTTACTCCATTAATTTTGGTTTTGTAAGAGTAAAAAAAATCTTAATCAACTCTAATCTATTAATTACTAATTTTGGTTAGCTGCTAATTTCAAAATCAACTATTAAAATGGTAATTCCAAAGTTTTTCAAATTTCAAAATATACATCATCAATAATATATATATATATATAGATATTAGAATTGGATAAGCCTAAATAGTTAAAATTGATAATTGTGAATTTACCGTTTTTTCAAAATGACTTAAGTCAATCTAAAATCAATTACATCAAAATTATAAATTTTACTTCTATTTTTTAAACTTTTAATGTGGATTTTCCTTAACAATTATATATAAGAAAAGGTTTTGAGAAGATAAATTTGTATTAAACCATGTAAATTATATGTTGTTAAGCGTTCATTCTTTCATATATTTTGTTATTACATCAATTTAACTTAAATGAATAATTTTAAAAAATACATTTTTAGCTATTAAACTTATTAAAATTATTTTATTGAGTCTTTATCTGACTTTTTTTTCCTCATTTTTGTTGTATTAAGCCTCTATATTCAATTGATTCTAGTAATCAGTTACTATTTTTAAGCAAACAGCCTTAAAGAAATTTTAAAAATTACCTATTTTAGCTTTGAACTGTTTGAGTTTGTCATATTAAACTCATTGATCTTCAATTTTTGTTCTATTGAGCTCTTGAACATTCAAAATTTTATTTTTTTGAGTCTTGAAAAAAAAAATTCATACTTCACATGTCACTCGTATGCATGCAATGTACCTACATAATAATACTTTTTTTTTAGCAAATAAGTTTTCTATAAAACAAAATTTAAAATTCGAGAAACTCAATAAAATAATATTAATAGAATCCAAATGGTTAATAGAAAATAAACTCATCTGAGAGATTAAATAAAATAATTTTGACAATTTCAAAAAATTAAATATATATTATTCCGTTGAATTTAATTATCCTAACAAATTCAACCCTAGAGACGAAATGGCCTCAGCCAACTGAGTACCCTTGACTTGAGAGTTGAGACGGTGGTATGCACTTTTTTTTTTATATGTTCTCAAATAAAATTTATCAAATCATTAACAAATATTATTTATAAAAAATTAATTTTTAAAATACAGGACACCCATTATTATTATTATTATTATTATTATTATTATTATTATTATTATTAAACAAAACGTGACTCAGAAAAGTGTCAATTGTCAACAGCATTATCAAACTTGGATGTTCAATTTGTCTTCTTTTATATAGCAATTCTTATGATCATAACTCATAAGAGTATAATTAATCAGTAATCAAAATGGGTGATTGTGATAAAGTTATTACTTAATTTAATTCGATAGCTGAAAGTTCATTAGCGTACATGAATCTTTATTATTATATATTGCAATTTAAACACTTAAATTTCATAAACATGCCTACAAATTGACTCGAGCTTGAAAAAAAAAATTGAATGGATCAATTAAGAAATTATTCAAAAATTTTATGTTAGGTCTCTTCGAATTAAAATTTTGAACAAATAGACCTAGAAATAATTTCAAGCCTAATCAAATCATTTTTAAATTATGAATATGTGTAATTTGCTTATACTAAACTAATTTTATTCTTAATTTTTAAGTGTAAATCATATATATATTTTTAATTATAGGTTAATATAAATATAAATAAATAAAATAAAAGGAGTAATTTTAGATATTAAGTACCTAAAAATCAAATTTTGTCATAAAACTAATGGTTACTTCATGGTGAGAATTTCTACTGGTAGGGCCGAGGGTTATGTGATTATACAAACTATTTTGTAATTTTGTTAATCAGTTATTAGTAATAAGAATTATATTTAATAATAATTAATTGCCTGATAATTTTTACTTACAATAGAATAAATTACAATTTAACACATTTTCCGTATATTAGTTTATATTCCCACAGTTACAAAATTAGATAATACCTTATTAATTTGCTATAATCTTGAAAGTTGAGATAAATATTCCATACTTGAAAATGCTTGTTCAACTTTGCCTGAGCCTGGCATGACTTCCATCCATGCCACTGTGCCAATAATCAGACTTACGCCATGTTTGTTCGTAGAATAGGTGAGAAATATGTGAGAAATAGAAAAATTATTCCATAAAATTTGATATTCCTTAATTTGATTCAATTTAGAAGAACGGAATTCTAATTCCATGAAATAATAATTTTACAATTTTTGTAGAATACAGATTCTTTCAAAAACTAAAGAATAGTAATTCTTTAGTACGTGGAATTGAATACTTTTACTTTTACTCCTTACACAACAAGTTGTTTCGATTTTTGGTTCAATTATATTTTTTTTGAAAAATTTAGGTTGCTGTAATGTTTTGACCCAAAAAGAGACGAACTACTGCAAAGAAAAAAATGAGAGTGACACTAATCAGTGGAGAAAGGTTCACTGGTCTGGGAAAAAAAAAATGAGAGAGAAGGAGACCTGATTTGTCTGGTTGAAGAGCTTCATGGGTTTGACAAAAAAAAGAATGTAAAGAGAGGGCTGGCTTTTGCACTGCAGAAGAAAAAGGAGAGTGGTGGTTGTTATATGGTCAAGTTTTTTTATACAATAATAATAATAATAGCTCAACCAAACCGAAACAACTTGTTTAAGTTATTGGCTCCCCTGCAGAAGCTTTTTTCTTTTTTCCATTTACTCTGCACGTTTGCCCAGTGAAATAAAATTGATATGAAAATATTGAATAAAAAATTAACATAAATCAGAAAATCGAAACAACTTGTTCAGTTCTCGGTTCCCCAACACCAGATTTGTAATTTTTTTTTCTCATAGCACCGTATTGGGAATTTTTTTTTTTAAATGGGCACAATTTTGATAAATCTCCCGTTTGGGCAATAACTGGGTCATAAATAAGCAGGGGCCTCTAACCTAAGAAATGATCAGGTCCACAAAAAGAAAAATTATATATAGAAAAACAAAAACTCTCAGAACGTGCAAAATTTTTTTTTTTCAATAGGAAAAATCAACTTTTATGAAAAATTTTTAAGTTGGATATTAAAATTTTTAAACTTCCAACTCGTGCTTTCAACCCCCAGTTTTTACATCAAATTTATTAAATATCAGATGTCGAAGGTACCTACAATGAGTTTTAGTCTCCGTACTACTGATAATCTAATAACTAAAAATCTAATAACTGATAATCTAGTTGATTCAATTAAAAATATTTGATAAAAGTAATTAAAAATATAAAATGACATAAAATGATATGTTTATATTATTCAAAAATATTATATAAAATCTATTTAAATACATAACACAAATGAATTGCATATTAAATAATATAAAAATTATGTTAAATATCTCAATTTAATATAATAAATATGTTTATTTTTATCATATAATATTTTATTTTTATTATTATTATTATTATTATTAAATAATTTTATAATTATATTATGTATAATTTTAGAATTTGATAATTATACTATTATTATAAAATGATTAAAAAAGAAAAGAAAAATCATAATATACTAGTTTATAAGAAAAAAACTAATTCTACTAATGTTTTATTTTAGATATTATAATCCAGCTTTTTTCCAAATAAACTACTTTACCAATGCACATTATTAGTAAAACTATATTATTTTTACGATCAAATTAGATATAATTTAGTTTGGTATTACCAAACCGTGGCTTAGACTAATTCTTACTTTTAAAAATTGAACCAATCGAAAATTATAACTAAGATTAATGAAATTTTCAGACACGATACTAATTGCAAATGAACTTTTTTAATACTAAAAAAAATAAAAATAAAAACTGTTTGAAAAACGATCCAAGTATATACTGAATTGATCCAAACTCACCCCTTGTTATGGAATCCTCCTACAAACAAGAGGAGAATGCCAGTACAAAGCCCAACAGGAGACAAGCCTTCACTGTAAAACAGACATCCAATACCAGAGTGCCGAAATTAATATTTATCAAGCCATGAATAATGAGTTGCAGTAGAGTCTCATTCTCTCTTCCCTCTGTATCCTGACGACAACAGAGCCATTTCCTTGTAAATAAGAGTTTTCAAATATGATTTAATGTGTTAGACAGCTAAAAATTGAAATCAATTTTAATAATAAATGAACATATATCTATTTTTAAAATTAACTTGAATCGCAATCGAAATTTGATTTGAAAACCCTACTTGTAACTGTCCCACGTTTCCTCCATCATTCCTTGTGTTGAAAGAAATACCTCAACATTTTCTTGGTCGAGCAAGTCTCGGGAACAACTACATTGACCAAATTTGTTCTCAGCGAATTTGAATGATAATAACACCAGTTCAAACAAAGGTCCATAAGTATTGACAAAGAAAACGAATTACTAACAATCAATCATGTATATGTAATATTAAGACATCCTAAGTCCCTTGTATAGAAACTTCAAATCATAAAACTCCAGACTCCAAACTTAGAAAATGAAGTTGAGGAGATAATTGAGGAGAAAAAATGAAAAAGAAAAAGAAAAAAGAAAAGAAAAGCCCAGGCCATTGGGCAGAAGGATTCAGCATAAATTTCCATTAGAATCAATCCTCGAACTCATGCATGTGATCTAAAAGGTAGTTGGCGGCCAGCTCCTCATTCTTGTTACAGGCAAAGAACACCTCTAATACAAGCGCCCGATCAAAACCCATTGCCTCGAGCTGAAAATAGGGGGAAGAGAAAAATAAATAGGTGGTCATCAACAATCACCATGACAGTTACAAGCACGAGTAAAATAATATATTATAATAATAGAATCAATATTGATAATATTAGCACACTGTCTCCAGACAAAAAAAAAGCATCATGCAACTTATTTTGTAATGCAAGACGCTTCAAGGAGCATTTATGAGCACAATGAAAATCCACTTTGAGATCACCTCTCCCCCAAAACCATTAGCAAATATGAGATACCAGCTTAATCAAATTAAGTGAAGAATCAATGAGAATTGCTATTGTTCTGAACCAAGTAAATTTCTTTTAAAGATGGTTTACATGCCCCAAGAAACTCATTTTAAAGATATGGAAGAACTTACACGTTCTATGGCTTCACGTTCCTCAGGTGTGACTGTTACTGCCTGAGGCATTGCTGCAGCAAGCTGCCCCAAAATGTTCCTACAACACATCAATGAATGAGCACAAGATGCATGCTTTATTAATTCAACACAACCAAGTCTTACCCTTCTCCACCTTCAACAGGTTCATTAATCAGGCGGAGAAAATCTGCCTGATGCTCTTGAATAAGCCTCACTAGATGAGGATTTTGTTTTCCCAACTCTTGAAGCATAGGCTGCAGGTAAGTTAAAAATTACAATTAGTTATTCTCAAGAACTGAGAAATACAGTTAAGGATCTATAAACCTGTAATATCTGTGGATTAGCCTGCACCATAGCTCTCAATGCTTGGAACTGACAATGAACAAAAACAAAAGATTTCAATACCCTTGGGTTGAATCAGTCACAAATAAAAAGAGACCAACAAGAACAGGTAGACATGAGACCTGTTGACTGTTCCGTAAAAAATCAAGTGTTCCGGCACCAGCAGCACCTGAACCCATGTTGGGAAGGCCCTAAACATACAACCAAAAAAATTTAAAAAAAAAAAAAGTTAAAAGCACACGGAAGCAGTAAGCTTGAATCCATCTTCGAGACATCTAAATAATTGATCTGCAATAATGCATATTAACTACCTGTGGAAAAAGATCTAGAGGATTAGCATTGGGTCCACTGGATGGAACAGGCGATGCTTGTGCAGGCTGCTGAGGTTGGGCTGCTGTATTTGCAGCTTGCCCACTCACAGGGACACGAGCCACAGGTGGTAATTCAGCTTGCTCAGGAATGCCCTATTTGCAAAAATTATCAAAGAGAAGAGAATTTATAGGATAAAGAAGCATAGAAATACAATACATAAAAACCAAAGCATCAGCAATCTTCAACTTGAATGGTTAAATTCATACAATTACAGTTTATCTTCAACATCCATAGAAAAAAAAAATAAAGGACCACCAGGAAACAAGTTCTCCCACCATCAGCATAAACAAAATAACAGACACATGATAGAGTTCTGTAAAACTGCAGTTCAACCATGTATCATGTATAGTAGAAATTGTTACACAGGATTAGCATGGCAGAAAAGAGGATGAAAAGATAGATCCACAAAAATAAAAGGATGAATTGGGTAAAAAATGAATATATGCATAGGAAGGTTGGGCAATGGCATTTACAAAAAAGTTGAGAAAGGAGAAACAAATCGGAGGGGCAGGCTAAATGGTGTGGAGGACAGTATAGGAAGGTAGAAATGATACTTATTAAGAAGTTAAGAGAATGAGATAAAATGAGGACGAACACACTTAAAGTAGATGGAATTGCAGAAAACGGACACACAGAGTTGGGCCATGACTAGTCAGGGATGAACATCAGTTTATTAGAGTTGACTCTGAGTTGATTCATAACTGAGATTGCTCATTTAAACAAATGAAACAACACACCAGAACATAGTACAGATAGACAATGACACATCATATGAACTTCCACAGTAACCACAGTATACTCTATCAATGTGAAAATGTATCATACTAATAATCTAAATAAAGAACTAGAATACAACTATCTGTTATGATGCAAGATTAATATCATAAGACTACAAACCGACATGTACTTCAGTCTGGCAATAGCTCAGCTCTGTACCACTCAGCAAAACAAGCAAACCCCAGTACACGTTTGTGTGTAAAAGTTTGTGCGAGTGTTCCCTCTATATAAGCTTAACTGCACAAAATATTTGGCTGACCATGAATGTTTACCAAGCATTTTAAGACTAAAGGAATGTACTTACAGAATACAAATATTCAACAGCTCTCTCAGGATTGTTGTAAGCAGCTCGAAGTGCACGAACAACAGTCTCTCTATCCCAAGTTCCTCCACCCATATCAAGAATTTGCTGGATTGCTCCCTCCAAGTTATTTCCAGCAACCAGATTAGATGCTGCCTGACCGTAAACATCAGACTCTGACCTGATTTATATATAGTATTGCAAATCTTAGATACAAAAACCATACAAATCCAATACAACAGGCGCAATCTTATGGCAAGTGAAAGTTGGGAAGGTATATACGTGGCAGTATCTGTGGAAACAAGGGCAGGTGCTGGTGAAGAAGCAGGTGCCAGTGCAGTAGCAGGAGCGGATGAAGCAGGTGCCAGTGCAGTAGCAGGAGCGGATGCAGGTGCAGGCCTGTGACATTGAAACACAAACAAGAAAATCAGACACATGCATACTAATATCCTGTAGAATGAATAATTTGCATGTAATAATCACAGAACTTTAGACTTACGGTCCTGAGGTTGGTACAGGAGCTCGAGGTGCTGCTGATACTGGGGAAGGGGAACTTGTCTGTGGTGCCTGCATAACTAATTTACGTTATAATGTTGTGCAGAGGACCAGGGAGAGCAAGATTTACAAACAAATATTTATAAAATATAGCATACACATGTTAAACTTATTAATGTGAACCAAGCTACAAGCATGCAGAGCAGAAATTTATATTAACAAAAGGCCAAGCCAAGAATTATCCACAAGACATTGCTGAATCATAAAAGCCACTAAATATATGTCCCTTTTCAAGGATAGTCATGAAAGCATCACATACACCATCTATCTTGTTGTTACCTTAGTTGTAGAAGCAACCGATGTAGTTGAACCCTCCCCAGATGAGCTCTTATTCTAGAATTGTCAAAGCACGCAAGGCAAACAATTATAATCAAAACACTAGAACAATTACAATAACCAATGTCATATTCTCATGTATACAAATAATATTACATTTTACTTAGATAAATATATAAGATTGATAAAAGAAATCAGGGTCTGAATTTAAGGAAAAGGAGAAAAAAAAAAGGCTGAAAAGCCAAAATACGGATTCAAATAAACTACCTTGGTTCACATTAGACCATCTACAGTGAACAAAGTTTTCATACAGGTTCTAAAAGGATGTTTAAGCAGCAACTTTAAATTACCAACCACAATATATTTTAGCACATGATATTAATATATTATACCATCACCAACGTCTCCATGCAATTAAATGGGCATGTCACAGAGCTGAGATGCAATACTGCTTTAATTTAATTAGCTAAAAATAAATAAATAAAACATTATAACTATAAAAAATACTTTGCTGGAAAGTAAATCATACCTCCATTGCCATCAAATAACATAAAAACAAGCTGAACATTATTGTTTAAACCCAAATAAATAGATCACTGTATTACAAACAACTAATATAAATTGTGTAGGAATTATGATCAGAACGCACCTTTGTTAACATGATCACAACAAAACTATTTTCAACGACCTTGTTTTCATCAATTGTTGTGCTATCCTTGAGGACCTTCCCCTGATAAATAAGCATCTGCTGTCCAGCAGGATAAACAGCTGCCCCTTGAGTAGTTTCTATGTTCTTTTTGACATCAGCAATCTGGGCCAAATAACAACACAAGTCAACTGTTGCAATAATTACATCAAAGAATTAGACATGAGGCAAAAACAAAGCAGAATGTCAACCATATCATAATACCCACACGATGACCAATTTACAATACAAATGTGGAGGGCTCTATAACAACAATAAAAAAATAAAAATAAAAACTGTAAAAGGCTGGAAATACAGTATACTTTTACGGACAGATATTAAACAACATATAATTGAATGTGAACTTTTGTTTCCTAAAACTCTACTATGTTTGCAAAGCTATATCTTCAATAATCATTATTACTCCGACATATATGGAAAGGAAAAGAGAGCAATAACTAAGCAAATTCAGTAGTTAGAAACAACAGTACATCCTTCAATTTGAAAAACCAAAATGTTGTTCATTTATTTAGTTTATGCCCTACTAAAAACATAAAATACAATGTACATACTGAAACAGATGAAGTGCAGGTAACCCAGACAACTACGGTTCAGCACTAGTCTATGATATGCCATAGCACATTCCTTTAGGCCATCATCACATAATCCCCTCGCAAAATAATACAATTAGGTTTTTTTTTTATCTAAATACTAAAACGTAATTCAAATCTAATCGAATAATTTTAATCTCGAAAACTCCAATTGCAAAATTTTCGAAAGATCAAATTCCAACTACACAGGCATCAGTTGACAAAACATTAATCACTCCCAAAACCTAATTCAGCATCAAAAACCCCAATAACTAAACACATAGAAATTAATCCATCAAGTCTCTACCCAACTTACACACCTCTTAACCAAGCAAAATTATAACTCGAAACACGTAACAAATCGTAATTTAACCGGACACTAAAAAACCGATTATCCAATTCATTATTTTCCCAATTCAATCACACAATTAGCCAACCAAAAGCAAGTAAAAAAGGAAAAAGAACCCTAGTAAACAAGAATTATACAATCTCGGAAACAGAAAAAATAAAAATAAAAGAAATTGGGCATACGGTGTCTTCAGGTTTCACTTCGAGTTCGAAGGTAGAGCCCTTCAAAGTCTTAACGGAAATCTTCATCTTCTCTTCTTCTTCTTCTTCTTCTTCTTCTTCTTCTTCCTCTTCCTCCTCCTCCTCCACCTCCTCTCTGCTAACCGATCTATGTATCCGTACTCTATAATTCACTCCCTTTTTATTTATTTATTTCATCGATTTTTTTTTTTAATCACCCGATCCACAAGGATTTTAATACTATTTATTTATTTTTGTATATATCGTTGCTATTCATATGCCAAAAGGGATATTAAGGACGGAAGGCGGCAAGAAAAGAATATCTGAGGGTATTAATGTCAATAAACATAAAGTTGTGACGTTTTATTTGAACCCTCTTCCAGCTAGAGACTTTGAGTTGGAGCTTTTGGCTTTGGATGGGATGCTAATCCCAACAGTTAGGGCACCACTCACCACTGAAAAAAAACAATATTCAACCCAAATTCGAATATGTTCAAAATATTCATTTAAAACTATTCTTATATTAAACACATCCATTCCCAATCTAATTAGTATTATTTAAAATTACTCGATACTCGTACAAATATTCAATTAACAACAATTCTTGAAAAAACATTAAAAAATTATATTAAATTCAAATTAAATGCATATAAAATAAATAATTTTTTTATTAAAATACAACAAAACATAAATTTTTAAATTTTAGTGGGTATTAAGTAGCCTGTACCCAATTATATATATATATATATATATATATATATATATATATTCTCAAACCCAATAAATTAAGGTATTAAAATTAATTAGTCCTTTCAGGATTGAGTAGAGTTGAGTTGAGTATCCTAATAAACATTGCTGGTTGCAATCCCTAAATGAAATGAGTGAGAAGAACTATGCTTATAATCTTAAAATGGGTTTTTATCAGGGATAGAAAAAAAATCAGTTAAAAAAAAAATTGGTAAATTTATTAATAGATTTGTAATTTGAGATTTTTAAGAACGAATTCTTATGTACTGATTGGTAAAATATCTTTATGGAACAATTAATTAATAGGCTGATACTCACTCCCAATTTTCACTGATTCTCAATTAATTATTTTGTTGCTTTTGGAATCTATTTTTTATCCACAATAATATTTCGAGTATAAATTAATAATATATATATATATATATATTAATTAGGAGAAAAAATGAGGATGAATAAATGTTGATAATTTATAAAGAAAATCAAAACTTTGAATGATAATATAGAGTACTTCATTTGTTAATAATTTATTTAAATTTTGTATTGTCTTTTTATTGTTATTAGTATTTATTGTAATTATATATATTTTTTAAATGTGATGTATGTTTATGCTTATGATTTGAATATATAATAACAGGTTATTTTAGGTTTGAACAGTTGGTAACCTTTCTCCGTATTATATTTTGTTTTTTAAAGGCTCAAGTAAATTTGGTCTTTTTGCCTTTTTATATATTTTTAATATATATTGCAGCTAATATATATATATATATATATATAAATCAAGCACTTAGTTATTTAATTTTTGGTTCAATTAATTAAGATATAAAGAGGCCACAGATTTATGAATATTCACCGAATTATATGCTTTATGAGCATTCCATCAAATTAATAAAACTAATTGAACTCCAAATTTAAATTGCTTATAATAAAAAAAATTGAGAAATAATATGCATAAAATAAGTACAGAAAAAAGTAAGCAATTACGATAAATACAAGAAACTATACATTTATTAAAGTTTTTTAAATTCATGACTTGTTCTTAAATTTGATAGTTAAAACCTAAATCAATAGACCCATTAATTCAAATTTATGGTTTAGATTTTCAAAAATCGATCATATGAATTAATTGATACAAAAAAACTTTTTAAACTGCTTAAGCCATCTTCAACCCATTACATTAAAATGGTGTAATTACAGTAAATTTATCTCTAACTCATTACACAATTTTTTACAAAAAAAAATATTCTATATATATATTCTTCTTTATACTTTATTTTCTATTATTTTTATTAGTTTTAGACTATATAATTATTTTACAAAATAAATATTTTTTTAATATATTCATCTAATATTAAAAAAAAATTATTATTTAATAATATTATAAAATATAAATTCATTTTAATATCAAATATTAATAAAATTTGTTAATTAAAAAAATATTAAATAAAAAGCAGATTTATTAAAAATATAATAAAAAACTTGACATTAAATAATTTATAATACAAAATTACAATAAAAAAATTAAACATCACTTTTATTGTTAATTTTCAATTAAATATATTTTAATATTAATTAAACATCAATTGGCTAATTAAAAATTTATTTATTTAAATATAATAAAATTATTTATAAAAAAATATAAATTTGGGTAAAATTTAGTAATTAAAAAATAAAAAATTTATTTGTAAATATAAATAAAATTATTTAACTTAAAAAAAACTCAAATCATTTTTCCCTCTCTCTCCCTTTCCCTTTCTTTTCTTCTTACTCCTTTTTTTCTTCTTTCCCCTGCAATTTACTTATTTTTTTTAATCTGAAATGACATAGTTACAGTGCAACGCCAAATAGCTAGCTCCATCTTTAACACAATTTTAGTGTTCGATTGGAGATCAAAATTTTTACACTATTTTTATTTTTTCTTTATTTTTGCACCAAATTGATGCTGGTTGGAGATAGTCTTAGTAAGTTCATATTCACCTCTAATTTTATCATAAGTTATTGAAATCAAATGAAAATAGCCAGCCATCATAAGTTATTGAAATCAAATGAAAATAGCCAGCCAATTGAACCATAATCTATTTGTTTTTATGGACTAGTAAACTTTTATAATGTGGAATGATAGACTAAGGATTTTGCGGGTTTAACTTCGCGATTTATATTCATTGTTTAGATAATAAAAATGTGAACGTAATAGTTCAAAAAAGAAAATTAAAATATAAATATTAAAATAAAATAAGGTTATTCCGCTCCTTAATTATTACGTAATTTACAACCGTATTCCACTTAGTTTGTTACTTCAAATATAATATTTAGTATAATATCATCTTCTACTAAAGTTAAGCCGCATAAACTTAAAATTTTATTGATTATATATATGGACTTTAATACTTCAATTACAGCTTCTAGTTGCCTAACTTCCTTCAAATAATGAAGGAAACAGAATTTAAGATGATAGCAGTCCGTGTCTTAGACTACTCTGCCTTCATTGTTTTATAGTGGAGGATGACTTCCATACTTTCTTTTAATACCGATGTGGGATTAAAATAGGTTTTCAGCAGTGACTTATTTATCTTACCCTTTTAGATAATCTCTTAAAAAATTTTATACTCAACATTGTCGCAGGGCTCCAGTTATGGAAGCTCACTAAATAAGTTATGCATATCCATCACCATTGTACCCATGAAATCTCCAATTCCAAAGCGAACATCATCGTATTTTGAAAGACGATGTCTCTTCCTAGGTTTGACCCCAGAATATTATTGACATTGCCTGCCAATACCAGGCCATAAACATGTTGCCCAAAATGTTAATGACCCCCAGCCTTGTGCATGCACCTAACTATTTACTGCTAAATGCAGTTTGCATCAAAGAAGGATAAGAAAGGATTGCCCTTTTTTTTAAAAAAAATTCTAGTCTAACTTCAACTATCATAGGTGATAAATAGCTCGTAGCCATGGACCATCATGATTAAATTAAAGACAAAAAAACAAAAAGGCCAATGGCAAGAAAGTTGGCTATATTAAATTTCAACTTAAGTTGCCTAATTCGCTATTTTTATTTTCTTTCTTTCTATCTATCTTTTTTTCCTATCAGAATTGTGCTTATAGAAATATAGTTTACTTGGTGATTAAAACTTAATTTAACAAAAGAAAACTAATTTTTTACCTTTTTTTAATTAAATATCTATCTTTTATTCAATTAAATACTTGATATTATATTTTATTTTCAATTTACACGTCGGTCCACTTTTTATTTTTGAACATTTAAAAAAGGAGCTAAATATTGGAATCTTTTAAAGTTCATCTAATTTTATCAATGAGTTGCCGACAATCAGAAATTAAAATGGTGGAGAAATAAATAAAAAATAAATAAATAAAGTTTGGTTAGGTCAAGTTTCGTTCATATACCAATTCAATAATTAAATGTTATGCAAAAATACTGATTTTTATTTTGTAAATATAAAATTGATCTTAAAAACTGTTTTTTTCTATATGACAATCTATTATTACGTCAATATGTGAAAAAATTCATATGTATAGTCTAAGTAAGAATTTTTTTAAAAATGAAATTAATCTATGTAATAAAAATTTTCATTATGACTGTCATCGATTATGAAGCTTACAAACAGAGTTTATAAAGTGAGTGTTGGTTCAATATATCTTAATTGTTAGTTCTCTGGTAATTTGTTGATAGTTTATAATTAATTGTATTCGGTTACTGTTAGTGGAGTTAGTTCATCCTTAGTTGCGTTATCAAGTTATGATTGAAAGAGAACTTGTATATATGCAGAGTGATTATTCTTCTTGATGAATGAAATCATTTTATTATTCAATCAATTAATTTTGTCTACTGTTTTCTCTAAAAGAAAAGAATTACAGATTAGCAAAATCCCAGCTTTTATTTTGGAACCAATTCCATTTTATAAACTAAACTAAGTATTACAAAGGATTTCTTTTCGGGGTGAAAGATGAAGTCAGTGTCTCAAAAGAGAGAGGCTTTAATAATTTTATTGGCCAAACTAAATACGGTCTTCACCGTGTTTAAGCATTTACTCATATGTGCTATTGATTTTTTTAGCAAGATTAAAAATTGTATAATTATAATTATAAAATAATTATTTTATTCCATTTTAAAAAACTAAAAATAATAATAAATATAAATAATTCAATAAATAAATAACACTTATCCAAAATTAAAATATAATAAAATTAAAAATAAAAAATTTATTTTTTATTGATAATACCAGAGTGGAATAAGTAGATAAAACAAATTATCTAATTTTTATTCATTAGAAGGATCTAATACTATACAACATAAATAATTATTTCTCTCCGTCTTCCACCAATATTAGAGATAGTGAAATCCCTTCCAATTCCCACTAAATGAAATTACCTATCAAATAACTGTTTGATTCGGCAAAAAAAAAAAAATTATTGAATTAAGAAAAAGGTTAATTCAACTTGAATAAAGGAATAAGCAATTTTGTGAGAAATAAAGGTATAATTCGGATATTTATTTTCATGAGGAATAATAAGTATATAGCAAGAACAGATTCGTAAATAATTTTTGGTATAGTCCAAACTTCAAAAAACGAACCAATTTCTCACTTTCATTTTCTTTCTTCTTTAGATTCTCTTTCACTTCAATCCTACTCCTATATATATATATATATATATATATATATATATATATATATATGTCTCTCTTTTCATACCTTTCGAAAAAAAATAATAATAAAAGATAAAATTTATACAAAATCTCATATATCTGTTAGTAGAAACGGTTTAGTTTCTTCCTTCACTCGGCCGGCATAGTGCCCAGCCGCCACGAATTATCGGAATAATCAAAACAGGCATCGGAATATTCAAACAGTCCATCATACACGGTATTATAACTATCAGCGATTCCCACCCCAAACGAGTCATAACTCGGAAACTGTTCATCAAACACCCACAAATCACCGCCGATTACAGTAGAGTCACCCGAGTCGACTCGTACTAACTCCGTCACTTCATTTTTAGCCTCTTCACCACAAGAATTTATTGATGAAGGAGGCAAGCCAAGCTCGTCATCGGAAGCTTTTAGGAGGTAACCAAGATCCGGCTGAGATTCGCCGGAATCTGAAGTCAGGTCAACAACAACGACCGAAGAAGAGGACGACGGCGATATCTCCTCCTCAAAACTCTTCATGACAGAGTCCAGGTCCAGACTCGTCGGGTCAGGATCCGAGTCATCAAGAAAGCCTAGTAAATCATCTCTAATTCTCTTAACCTCGGGTGAGTCCGACTCGGACTCGTCCTCCCTGACTCGCCTCTTGTTACTGAGTTCTTCCATGGATATTCCAGAGAAATTATTCAATTAACTGAACAAAAAAGAAAAAGAAAAAGAAAACCTGTAGAACAAGGGTTTTGCTTTTGCAGTAGAAAGAGAAAATGGGAATAGCGGTTGTGATGTGGGGTGGCGAGGGGAATGAGAAGTTTATATACAAGTGATGATAGAGAGAGAATACGGAGAGAGAGAAAGAGAGAGACAAGAGAGAGGGGGAGAGTAATGATAACGACACGCAGAGGCGTGGACCAAATATGCTTAGGCTTATCACGGAGCTCTCGCCTTTATTTAATTTTTTTTCTTTTGAAAAAATTAAATTATTTCTTTATTCGGGTCTCGGGACGGACAAGGTGCTTGTTTCTATTTTAAACTATTTTATTAATCGATTTGAAATCTGTCTTCGAATCCGGTCTGTAGCTGGACCCACATGCCTTGTCAATCACGGCCCCATTTGGCTTTTCTGCCTCTTAAAAAAAAAGAATATTTGGGCCAGCTCGGCTCTGTTGGGTTGATTGTTGATTCATGGATTGATGTTTTCAAATTCGGTCGGATTAATAAATTAAAAAAAATACAGAATTTAAAGGAAAGGTTAAACCTAAATTGATTCTGAATTAAACATATCAAAATAATTTTTTCAAAATATAATATTTAATATATTTTATACATAATTAAATATGTAAAATAAATGTGTTTCGTGTATAATAGATTAAATTCAAATTTATAAAAAAAATATATATTTTCAAGTTTTATAATATTTTATTTATATGTGATTTAACAAATAAAAATTTTAATTTATTTACATATTTTTTTTAATTTGTTAAAGATTATAATAAATAATAGTTTTGAAGAAATAATATTCAACGTATATTAATTTATTAAGTAAAATAATTTTTTGATAGAAATAAAATAACTTTACAAATAATTTATATAAAATTTTTATCTTGATATATAATCATATTTAAAAAAATTTCAAATAAAATATCATGCTTATATTTATAACTATTATTTTAATAAATAATAGTGATAATTTTTATCTAATAATATAGATAATTGGAGTTATTAGATAAATAAAATATTATAATTTATTTTTTTATATATTTTTTTAGTTTTTTAAAAATTAAAATAGGCAGCAACTTTTAAAAAATTTAAATTACATAATGTTTTTATCTTTCAATTAAATAATAATTTTTTTATAAAAATAACAAAAAAGTATCAGAAAGTATGTAAATTTATAATAATTTAGATCATTTGGTGAGGTATGGCTCAGCGGCAAATGTTGAAACATCTTCATCGGAAGTTGCAGGGTTCGAATCTCTTCTTTGCCTACCTTGGTAAATTCTTACGATTTTTCCATTATTATAATCGGTTCATGTGGTTTTCGGTTTTAACCGTTCCGGATTTTACAACCACGGGCTTGATTGATGAGATGTTTGGTAAGGAAATAAATTAGGTGAAAAATGAGAGGGTATTTAGGTAAAATAAGAGGTGTGTATATTAAATTTGGATGATGTTGAGTAAAGCAGGATTTGACTGGGTGGTGGCATTGATTTTTTTTTTTTTTCATATTAACTTAATGAAAAGATTGGATAGAGGAAGGGAGGAGGCAAGAATCCAGCATTTGTTCGGAAACTTAAATTTTATTAGATGGGACAGGTGGGTGACAATGATGGCCACTGCTAATATTAATATTAATATATTATGTAAAGCTGAATACTATCAACACATTTAAAATTTTCCCACAGTCTATTAAATCTTGTCATATATGAATGGATTTCATCGTACACACAATTCTTTTTTGGCAAAGTTAGCTTTGTTATAGTATAGTATCTCTTTATAAGATGACACAGATCAGCCCTAATCCCACGTCGGATCAAGCGCATTCATCAGAATCCACCCCTGCTTTTGATCTTAGCTTAATCAAAAATTAATTTTCATTAATAATATTTCATTTTGATTATTTTACCAAAAAAAATTTGAATATAAAAATTAAATCCTTTAAAATTATCGAGTCCATCGATTTTTTAGAATTATGAATCAAAATTAAAAAATTTGACGTTTCAAAATCTAAGTATTGCATTTGAAAAAAATATTTTGCCAAATATGATTCAACCAAATAAAGTAATTTTGTATTCTAAATTGAGATAAGGTAATATGTATTTCAAATTTTTAGTCAATTGGGTTTTTCGACATTTGACCGAAGTAATTCATAAACCAACTAAAACGACCACTGGTTTTTGCTTTGGATTTATTGGTTGAGCTTGGTGGCGGTTTTAAAAACACTTTTGACAACCTTTTTTTTCCTACCATTTTTTTTCTTGGAACTTTTGGATGACCTTTGAGGTTTGAGCACAAAAAATTATAACTATTTAACTAATTAATATGGTATTTGATTTAATTGATTAAGCCAGTCGATAACTATTTTATAGTCAATGTTTAAATTTAAAATATTTTAGTAAAAATTTAGAATTTAGTTGATTTTAGTCTTAATCAATTATTGTTCTATTAACTTTTTTCACTAATTGCTAGTTGAATTTTTATTTTTTATTTAAATTTTATAACTATTTTAAAATTTAATAATTATATAAAACTTGCAATTTTATAGTAATTTTGTATATCAATTAAATATTTATAATTATAAAAAATATTAAATGAAATATAGGATCTTATAAATAATACTCTCTTCATCTCAAATAGATAAATTTACTTTTTCTTTATTTGTTCTAATAATAGTCAATTTTTTTTTAAGGATATAATTATTTATTAATTTTTATTATACCCTTATTTAATGTGTTTAATTTATTACCAACAAGTTTGTACTATTTGAGAATAAAATATATTTATTTGTTAATTTTTATCATGAATCAAGCAAATCTTATCATGCTTATATATTTATTTTGCTATAGTTATCTCAAATCTTTGAGCCAAACCAATCTTAAAAATTAGAACATAAGAAATTATATGCATTATTTGAGAATAAAATATAAATTAGTTTTTATGAGATTTTGAATTTTGGATGCTGAAATTTAAATCCCTAATTTTACAATTTTAAAGGTGGCTTAAAAAATAATTTATTAATTATTTAGCAAGATATGGGATAACAATCCATTAGACCATAAAAGCGGAAAACATATCCTTATCATGACCATATTCCAACGCACTCTAGGTAAAACGGTGAATTTGTTAAAAGCTACACATGCTTGCCTGCTAAAAGGCCTTACCCTTTTTTTATTTTTTATTTTTTATTTTTTTTCCTTGTTATGGATGAGGCTTCATATATCGCATACAAAACAAATGAAAAAAAAAAAACACAAATTCATATTAAGAGAACTTTTGGTTTTCATTTCATTACAAAAGGTAGAATGAGAAAATTAAGAAAATTAGGTATGGTATTTTATAGGTTTTTTTTTTTATCAGCTTTGAACTATTGAATAAAGTATAAGCTTATTAGTACTTAGTATTTAGTAAAAATAATTTAGTTATTAATATTAGAATATAAAATTATCGATAAAAATATCATTTATTGACCTCTAAATATACATTTTCTTATAAATAATAATAATAATAACAATCAATAATTAAAAAATTTTAAAATATATATGATGTTGGAGTAACTAAATAAAAAATAAATTCATATTTCATTATTTCTTTATTTATAAGACTAATTTAGTTTTTGTACTTAAAAAAATAAAAAATAGAGAGATTTTTAAACTATCTTATGCTAATTAGAAAAACTTACTAAATACTTTTGAACCAATGGTTGGATATGAAAATTTATCAATTATCTAATCAGTTGAACCAAAAATATTCTTTATGATTTTGTTGAGTTACTACGACTATTGAGTTACTATCAAACACTTATGAATCAATTTGTTGAGCTTATTTGTATCCCACCGCAACATATATGTGCAATTGAAAGTTCTGCTTATCCCGTATGACATCGTGCTTGTTGAGTTACTACAACTCAAGAGGCTGGTCATGTTCGCTTAAATACTACAATATTTGTATCACAAATTTTGATAATTTTAAAACCATGATTTAAGCTATTTTGGAACCTACAAGTCAGACTTGCTAACTAACTAATCCAAAATGACCTAGTGCAATCGGACCATGAATCTCTTAGATTTTGGACTTCACTTCTCAAAGGCAATTTTAAAAATCATGAATTTTGGACTTTTTCAAACCACCAAATTGGTGGTTTTCCATTGTTTCAGTTAATTTATGCATATGTTACCCTTATAAAAATATTAAAATTATCATACTCTCCTTTTTATAAAAAATTCAATATTTCCAATTCATATTCAGAATATTGTAGTCTTAATCAATAACAAATTACTTTCAACAATTGGCCAATTACCAGGATCACAAATCATACCATCTTCATATATTTTCTACAATAAATTTAATGATATGTCTTTGTGCCAATTACCAGGATCACAACTCAAGAGGCTGATCATGTTCGCTTAAATACTAAATGACTATCACTATATTTTCTAAAACAAATTCAAAGATAAAGGGAATATAGATGTGCATTAAGATAATTAACTCCAAAATATATTAATAGTAGAGCTAACAATTTTGGAACATATTTAATGATATGTCTTTGTGTCATGCATGAATCAACAATAGTCATTTAATCAAGTAGGTCTCACGTGAGATGTCACACATGTTAGTTTAGGTTCCAACCAATATGCGCCCTTCACGATCCGTTGCTCGGGACCAACCGAAAATAAAGTGTGTTTTCAATCAAAATAGTGTCCATAAGATCGAAGTCTAAATTTGGATTTAATAAATGTGAGAAATTAAGATACAAACATATAACACCAAGTAACTGAGTGAAACTAAAAAATCAGATTAAACTGCAAAAATGAGATTTTTGCTCTAGTTTGCAAATTGCGAAATCGAAGATACCAATATGTAGCGTAGCATCCTTAGTCAAATCTTACATCGGTATAACACGAAAGAAAATTTAGGTTGAATGTAAGAACTCAAACTTGGAGATAAGTTAGCTTGACATGCTTGTTTCCAATCCTACATTTGAAATAAAATGAAAAATAAGGAGAGATTTATAAGATTATGCATGAAGTACTGGTAATAATCTAGGTTAACCATTTTAGATCATGTGGTTTGTCCATTTATAGGTTATTATAAGACAGTTAGACATGTGTCATTATAGTTTGGTATCAGAATCACTCTATGTGCAATCTTGAGTAATGGTAAGGCATAGGGGTGACAACAGATATGGATTTTACAGGTATATGCGTATATTTGGACAAGTTAAAATCTTAATGGATAATAATATTTAAATCTGTCACGGATTTAGGTAGAGACAGTCTGATACCCGATACTTGAATCTGATTATATGTGTGTGTGTGTGTAGGCTCTGGCCGACATGCGCAATTCACAACCGAATGCACCATACTAACTGACAATCGAGCGCGTCAGTGATTGAAATAGAGACAATATGAATAGAGTTTAAATTCGAACCGAGAACAAGTGAAAAAATTGATTACGATCATGAGACATTGGATTTTGTCAGAAAACCGAGAAACATGAAGTTGAGCTGAAAATACGCAATTTTTGCATTGTCATTGAGTCATGAACCGAGGATATTATGACCTAGCGAATATATGACTGAAAACCGAGTGCGTCAGTGATTGAAATAGAGACGATATGAATAGAGTTTAAATTCGAACCGAGAACAAGTGAAAAAATTGATTACGATCATGAGACATTTGATTTTGTAAGAAAATGGAGAAACATAAAGACGAGCTAAAAATACACAATTTTCGCATTGTCATTAAGTTATGAACTGAGGATATTATGACGTAGTGAATATTAAGACAAATATATATATATATATATATATATATATATATATATATATATATATATATATATATATATATATATATATATATCATTCGTCAGTTTGGACTATGACCGACATGCGCATTTCACGAACGAATGCATTTTATGGACCTAAAATTGAGCACATCCGTGATTGAAACAAAGATGATACAAGTAGAGTCTAAATTCAGACGAGAACAAATAGATTACGAATATGAGACGTTAAATTTTGCACAAAAATCAAGGAACACTAAGGTTGAGCTGAAAATATGCAATTTTTGCACCGTCAATGAGTCACAGACTAAGGATATTAGAATGTAGCTAATATTATAACGAACTTGTCAGTATAATTTTGTATTAAAATTTCAAAGTTTAGGACACGAAAATAAAGAAAATAAAATTTAAGGTGCACTTTCATGAAAATATTGGGTAACACGATTTTCTCTCTAGTGTGTGAATCGTGTAACCGATAATGCTATTATATGTAATAAATTATACCGTAAATATTTACATATTTAATTGTAAAAAATAATTTGTTTAGGGCTTTAAATTGAATGAATTAAAATTTGCGAGATGGACTAATTTGAAAAGAGAAAAGATTGAGAATTAATTAAAATTTATGGAATTGATTAAATATAAATGAAATTAATTAACTAAAATAAGAATTAATTTAAATCAAATCTTTGCATGCAACCCGACAGGTGACATGCACACTAAACACCTTCAAATCTAAATGTAAAATGGCAAAAAATGGGTACAAAATTCTTCTCACACAATCTTTTACAAATTAAAATTCTTTTTCATTTTTTACATCTTATCCTCCGTCGTTGTCCCACATTGTACCCAAAACCATTCTCTAAACTTTCTCTCAATTTATTTTAAGCCAAAGCATTATTCCTTCATTCATTTCTTGTAACCAACCCTTCTCTACTCAATTTTCTCTCATTTTCCCACTAAATTTTGTTGGCCAAACAATCAAATGGGTTAGAAAAATTATAGTTATCGGAGGAGTTATCATGAATTCTTTAAGAATTAATTCTCCTCCCTCAATTTTAGCTTAGGCTGAGACATCAAAAATTATAGGAGGTTGAAATAGCTACGGTCATGGCAAGTAGAAAGTGGAAAAAAGCTTGCATATGAAAGTGGAAGTCAAGAAAGGGGGGATCAAAGCAAAATAGGCCACGAGTCCAACTTGGGTTTTGGAATTGAGAATTGAAAAAGAAAGTAGAAATAGGTTTGCATGTGGGTTTTGAAGTAAGGAAAAATGAAGAATGCTTAGAGGGTCATGGATTTTGTTGGAGTTATGGAGTGGAGTGTCCAATAAAAAGAAGCTTTGCAAATTAAGTAGGTAAGCCAAAACCAATCTTATATCCAATTCTCTTTTGATTTTTCTCTAAAAGTTGAACTTAAGTGATGTTTAATTTCTCTATTTTCTCTTCTCTTTCTTGTTTGAAGCTGAAGTTACGAGAATGGCGTTAAAGGCTGTTGTGATGCTTAGAGAAAGTTATAGATAATAGAGTAAAGTTAGGAGATGAAATATTGATCCTGAACCGTCAACATGAGCTAAGAGATGGTGTTAACATGGTTGACCGAGACATAAAAGGGACTTATGATTTTGAATTAAGATATTTAGGTTAAAGAATAATTAATTAAGAGAATTAAATTAAATAAATGAGAGTTTTAATTGAATGAGTGAGTGAATTGAGTTAAGTTGGAAATAAATAAAACCTAAGCTTGAAATAACAGGTTAAGTTGGTCAAAGTAATGAGATGTATCATGATACAATTGGTAGTCTCTTATTGAGGCTAAAGGGAGGTTGAGGGTTTGACCCTTGACTCCAACAACCTACTGTGCAATTTGGCTTGGACTGGGCTGACAGTAATGGGTTAGAGGTATTGGGCCATGGACCCCGACAGCCTGTTGGTCTCAGTGAGACAGCGGGGTGGGCTCAGTCGTTGTGGGCCTAAGACTCGGGCTGAGACGTGATTTATAAATGGTAATGTAAACTTTTGAGTTGAACTATGAGGGAGTTTAGTGAATTTTGGGACCAAATGTTGAATTATAGTGTGTTTTATGCATGGTTATGAAGAAGTAAAGTTTGAGATATTAAAGGAATTATAAAACCATAAAAATAGATCCAAAAATGCTATTGACCAGCGAGTTGTCTGGTCCAAATAGAATGATGCTAAGACTTAAAATGGTGACATAGAAATAAAGATAGATAACAGTAAATAATAACGATAGATAATAGTAGCGATAAATAAAAAAAATAGTATTTTAAAAATATGAAATTTAAATTAAAATAGTAAACTATGGTGTAATGACTATTGATGAAATAATGTTATATCAAAGTGTACCTCCAGGCTCCGACCAGGGGAGGTAGGCACTGTTGACAAGCAAGGCAAGAGAGAGACCTGGACGGGAGATAGAAAGAATCAGTGACAAAAACCAAAATCGGCTACAATATGCCGATGTTGACGAAGTCTGATCGAAATAAGGGAAAAGGCCGGACAAAGGACTATAACACCCAAAAGAGATTTGTGCAAGCTCTTATAGTAATTACCAAATATGTCACGTCTGTCAATTTACCCCACAGTCGACAATTGTATTTCAAGACCGAACGCGCCAGACCGATCGAAAAACATGTGCGTGCGCGACCGAAACAGTGCCGATATGACCGAAGTCTAAATTGAGACTGAAAATAAATGAAAAAATTTATTTTAAGTATGTGACGTTAAAATTTTCACGAAAATTAATAAAATGAAGTATTTCCATAAAATACGCGATTCTTGCACTATTAGTGAATTATAAACGAAGTACATCATGACGTAAATAATATTGAAACGAACTCTCAGGTACAATTTGGTGTCAAAACTCAAATGTTTATGGCACCAAATTAAAGATATAAAATTTAGTGTACAGTACTGTAAAAATACCCCGAAAAATATGATTTTTGCTCTGGTACTCTGATTGTGAAACCGAACATACCATAATGTAGAAAACATTAATTCATGAATAATGTTATATTTAATTGTTAAAGATTAAATTGTTCCAGACTTAGAATTAAGGTATTTAACAAATGTAGGGAAAATAAATTAAGATGATAAAAATAAAAATAATTATAAATATAATTAAAAAAAGAGAAATAATCAATTTTCGGAAAAAAGAAGAGAATGGAAAAGAAATAATGTGAAAACCCTCCATCATTGTCATTTCAAGAACATTTCATCTTATTTAACTAATGCTTAAACATTAACTAAGTTTCTCTCCTTGGCTGGCCATATTTCCACTTATTCCTTCACTTTTCTAGATTTTTTTCATCTAAACACATCCTAGTCATTCCTCTTATCGCAAGCATTGGTCATTATCCTTTTTCTCCATATTTTTCTTTCTTCTTTTCTTTCTTTCATTTCATTTCTTTTCCTTTCTCTCCTCAAATCTGAAGCATCTATCTCCTCATTCTCTTCATTTCTTTTATTTCTTCTTGAAATTTCTATCACCTAACCACAAATTATAGTCTAGCAAGAGATAATCTTAAGAGAATGGAGATAAATTCCTTATGAAGCTCAACCTAGTTGAGACATCTTCGTGAAAGATTGTATGGGTAGGCTCGATCAAAGCTAAGTTTGGGGCTCTTTGGTGATGCATGCTATCTTTGACGCTTAAGAAGAGCAAATCATACCTTACATGCTAGGTTGAGTGAATAAGAAAAACCAAAGGGAGCAAAGGAGGTGAAATTTTTTTTAGCTTTAATCTTGTTCTCCCTATGTACCCGAAAGCTTAAGTTCTCTTATCTTGTATATACCATTTGAATTTGGTTTCTTTCATAAACTTCAAATTTCAATTGTAATGGTTGTCGTAAAGTGGGTTTTAAAGCTTGAAATGATTATATCATCGAAGTTGGAGTTGGTGTTTATATTGGAGGTTGGTCGAGAACCATAGAGAATGGTAAGGTGATTTTAAGTAAATCAAGATTAAGGAATGAAAAGTTTTAGTTAGCTACATAAATTTTGGTTAAATCAATGAACTTATAATTAGTTAAACATGCAAACTTAAATTAATAACAAGTTGGGCCGAAAATGAGAGGTAGATGGGCCTTGAATTGGTGTTAAAATCTTATTAGATAATTAAGCTAATTATTTGGTTAAGTGAAAATTTAATTAAATTAAGGTAATGAATAAATTGAGTAAGTTAAATAACTAGTGAAATAAAAAGTAATTAAAACGGTAGTTGAATTAAATAGATTAGATGGAATAAAGTTTGAAAACCAAATGAGTAAATTAAATAATAAATTAGTATATTTCATAAAATATAAAATTTAAACTCGTAAATTAACGTGAGCGACATTAGGTTAATTTAAGAAATTAATAGATTTTCATTATTAGCAAAAGTATTATACTTCTAAATATTTGACAGTTAAATATAATTTTATTAGGCACACATTTGATGCAAGTGTCAGTGTCAGGTAAAGGAAAATAGTTTGCAGACGTGGCAAGACGATAAATTAGATTTGTGCAATTATTTATAATATTGACCATTAATAAATGAATTTGATTTGTTTTATATGATATTTTGAATGAAAAATAACTGAGAATGAAACATAGTTTTGAGCAATATTTATGTAAATTTTTTTATCTATTTTAATAAAAATTGATATATTTTGGCTCACGTATTAGTAGACTTGGCTCAGGGATTTGTTGACATGTCAATAGGATAGAAACTTCATGGCCTGTGGTTATCTTAGTCATGAGAGATATTGACTGATCCTATAGTTATCTTGGATCAAATTTGGGGTTATGACTTAACTGTGATCCTATAATTATTTTGGATCATACATGTTATATATATTTATCGATTATATAGTTATCTTGAATCGAGACTGATCATGTGGTTATGTTGGATCAGATTTGAGACTATGACTTAACCTTGATCCTGTAGTTATCTTAAACCCTCATTTTTCTTCGGTTGACAGTACATCTTGTTTCCCTATGATTGGGTCTATAGCGTCTTAATATATGGGTTTGACAAAAGTTTTTATTCAGTAAATGGAAGTAGTTTTATGTTTTAATTATATGCTTATGATATAGCACATGAATAAATTTAATTATGAAAAGTTTTACTGTTACATTCATCTACTGGAAATGTTTTTATATTAACTTATGTATATATTCTTGTAAAATTATCAATATTATAAATTATTGCACCACTGAGCTAAAACTCAGCGTGAGAGTATTTTATCTCTCGTGCAGTTATAGGAACGAGGGTCAAGAGCGACGAGTTAGCTGAAAGTGTCTCTACACCAGTGGGCCCTACATATGGAGCAAAGCAGCAGTGGTAGCCACCTTGATAGGGTTGAGTTCTTTTTGTAACCACATATATATGTATATAAAAAGTCTGTAAATATTTATAACCCGTTAGAGTCGTATAAAATTTTGTATAAATGTAAATATGTAAATTAAATATTTTTCTATGCGTATATGAGATATGAATATATTGTATTACACGTGAGATTGTGATTAGAGATGAATATATGGATATACTCATATGTTAATACATATATATATATATATATATATACAAATTTGTTCATTTTTACAGGAATTTATGCGTATGTATATATGTATCATGAATGATACATATATATTGAGATATATGCACAAATGCACTTGATAAAATTTTTATGTGAATATATATATGTGTCATTCATGATACATATATATTGATATATGAGCAGGTATATGAGATTGTGATATATAGGTTTAACCCAACAGGTGGGTAGTGACATCAAGCTATCTGACTGTGACGTAAGAGGGTAAGGGGGTGTCACAAAATATATATTTAATTTGATTATAATATTAAATATAAATGAGTTTAGACAAGTTTTATGAAATAAGTTTGTATGCACTTATTTTAATTTTAAAAGTTAAGATATATTTGTTTTATAAAATAAAATATATTATGAAATGATTTTCTGCCTGGAAAAAGAATTATATCAATTAAAATGATTTATTAAAAAAATATTGAAAATATTATTATGAAATTTACTGTTTTTAGCATATATAAAAATATAGACAATGATATAAGGATTGTTGACATGCCAATAGGGTAGGAACTCCATGACTTATAGTTATCTTAGTCGTGAAAAGTCTTGTATGGATCATGTGATTATCTTAGACTATAAATATCATTTATATACCAGTTATCTTAGATTGAGTTTGGTCCTGTGATTATTTTGGTTCAAATAATATTATTTAGATTATGTGGTTATCTTTGATCCTAAGATTTTCGTTATTTGACGGCACTCATTGGTTTTCTAGGGACAAGTATATGGTTTGTTAATTGGCCAGAAAAATAATAAAATTATTATTTGATATGTAGGTATGATAAAAAAAAATTGTTATGAAAATGGATGTGATTTTTAAATAGATTTTCTATGATTTGCGACGTCATTAATTAAACGAACTTTTAAGTTAAAGTGATTATATGCTATATTCATATAAAATGAACTTTTATATTTAAACAATAATGTGATACATCTATTTACAATCGGTTAATTTTGTATTTCAAAAGTGAATATTTATTTATAATTGTATAATTTAGTAAATTTTTACTAAAATGAATTATAGTTCGAAAGTTATATTTTAAATGACTGTTATTATAAAATTTATATCACTGAGTTAAAACTCGGTATGAGAGTTGTTTTTCTCTCACACATATAGTCAACATAAGCCATATACCATTGTTACTATAAGATTTGCACTACTGAGCTAAAATTCAGTATAAAAGTTATTTTTCTCTCACTCAGATAGTAAATATGAGACATTATATATATAAGACATATACCAACATACAAGTCGAAAGTTGAATATATAGTAATTCTCCTAGATGAATGCAACAGAAATATAAATAGTGATAATCATGTCATGCTCATAAAAAAATTATACATTATGTATATTTTAAAATAAATACATATAAGTATTTTAAAATGAATACATATCAGTAGATAAAATCATGTACTATTTTATAGTTTGTAAAAGTACGGTTCACATATGTTTTAAAAAATTATTTATCCTCATTTTGAGTTATAAGTGGATATACATATGTTGTATACCCATAACTCTTATTCAGACATATCAGTTAGTCAATCATAGACGTCACTTTATCTAACTAAAATACAGAAAGACAAAAGGGTGTCACAATATATATATATATATATATATATATATATATACTCGCATGTCCTTATAACTTTGACTACTTCAAATTATATTTTTTAATTTAAAAAATAAATATGGAATGAATCTTTATATTGATCTATTTTTTCCGATCTTATTATGAATATCCACATGATTATTGGAGTGTATTATATTTCAGATAAATTTATCCTATAATAAATGAGATTGAGATGAACAAAACTCCTCAAAATTATAAAATCAATACATTTGATAGAGCAAATTTATCATTTGACATTTTTTTCATCTGGATAAAATATCAATGATCATCTATTACACTATTTTTTTGATGATGATTATTTAATTTTGCATTATATGTATTTTTATAAATTTAATTTTATATTGTTTAGTTACATGGATGAATTTTTTCATCATATTTCTCTTTTTGAGAATGTGGTTTTATTTTTGTCATATTCAATAAAATATCTATTAACATTATTTTATAATAAATTTGTTTAACTTAATAGTGTTTGTTATGCTATTATTATGAAAATATTATTTAATTTATATTTTTTAAATAAAATAATATTTATAAACTTAATATATTATATATTAAATTTTATTATTTATTTTTTGTTGATTTTGATATTTTTTAAAATTCACAATGTCAATGGACGATACAATCTCATGTGGTTTGATTCAAACCGATACCATTATACTGATTTTTATACCAATATATTATATCACACTAATATTTAAAACTCTGACAAAAACGTTGAATCCCATATATATAGGGGATGAATTATAATATAACTAAGTTAAATCTCATATTGATAAAACAAAAAAGTGATTTTGAACCGAATATAAGAATTCAAATATAAAGAAAAGCTAGCTTAACGAGTTTACTTCCAATTTCACATAAAAAAGAAGTGAGAAAAATAAAATTTGTAAGATTATGTACAAACTATTAGTAACAACATAAATTAACTATTTTAGACAATATATTTTGGTCATTTATATATTATTGTAAGATAGTTTGTCATAAATAATTGCAATATGGTATCAAAGTTACTCCCCATTTCGTGTACAATTTTAAACAATGATAAAATAAATCTCATTAAGGACATTGAGATTCGTATAGAGAGACAAATTATAATATTTATAGTTAAATTCCATGTCTGAAAATACAATAGGTAGTGTGCTCTCGATCCTGAAAATGAGCTATCACCAAAAGACAAAACTGTTTGTTGATTTATTCTACAAAGCTGACTGAGCGTAAGTCCTGCAAAAGCTTCTTCCAATTTTTTTTCCAAAAAAAATCGGAAATTTCGGTTCCTCGGTCAAAGTTTCGGTTAGCGTTCTCCGTTCATATAATACATCCAAATCGTTGTTAAGGTGCCGTTAGATTGACGGAGTTATCTTTGTTAGCTGCCGTGTCAGCTGTTTTTTGCACGCCGAAATACAAAAAAATCTGTCAACCTGCCGGTCTCTAGACGCGGATACGTGGGACCTCTATTAATTATTTTATTTCGTTGACGCACACAGGTTACAGTACATGCTCTTCAACCTATTCCACCTCCCAAGTTCCCAACCCGTATTCCAATTTTTTTTTTAAATGCACTACTAAAATTCAAATGTTATGACTTAAATTCAAGTATAATACAGAATAAGATAAATCCATGTTTATTTACTCTTCTGGTAAAATGTTAATATTACATGGCTGTTACTTTTTAACTTTATTTGAATTAAAAAAATTTAAATTTAAATTTACTTTTTAAATTTGTAAAATATTTATTTTTTCATATTAAATTTCTCAATAATTAATACTTCTATTGGACAATAAATATAAAATTAAATACTATTAATACAGATAAAGGATATGAATTGCGATATAACATATCATGTTAGTAAACGATAAATCATTTTTTATTCATTACTATGTGTTGGATATGCATGGTATTCAAATTATTGTTGAAAAATTCAATTCTTATTTTTAAATTATGTTTTATGAATTTTAGTTAGACACAGTAATTAGGTAAGAATATATGAATTTCAGTCCATTTAGTTTTATTTTTAAATTTTAAATTTAGTCATTAGTGTGAATTATTAAATCAACCCAAAAATTAATTTTAAATGTATACGATTTTTTATGCTTGTGGTATTAAATTTAATCTTTTAAATCAATTTCTAGAGTAAAAGTTGCTTGATCAATCAAAAAAACTCTTTTTCACGTCTCAATAAAATATGATATGATTATATTAAAAACGAATATGATACAATTAATTAATTGTATTAAAAAATTGAACACACAATATGACATTGTTAAAATTTATATTAACACGACATAATTAGACACGGTTAAATTAATATGTCTAAACGTATATAGATTACACGACATAACACTATTATATATAATTTATTTAATATATCTAAATGTGTATATTTGACATGACACAATTATATACGAATAGACACAAATATTAAATTAAAAATTATTTCTATTTACACCCTAAATTTTTTTTATTAGTTTTTTTAAATTGGGTGTAAAATAATTATTTGTTTAATATATATTAATTCATCTAAACATAACTTAGTATAATATTAATTAATATAATATAAAAATAATAAGTATATAATTAATTTATTAATATTTATTTGTATATACTAATATCATGTATTATAAATTTATTTATATATAAATATATATTATATATATATACATATTTATAATATTATAATATATATTTGAATTTTTTTATATAGTTCGATTTTTGAGTAACACTAAAATAATTAGACATTTTTTCATAGTTGATAAAATAATATATTTTTAATCGTATCTTAACAAATTATATAAATAAAATATGTTTATAATATAATTTTTCTCATGTCGTAGTCGTATTAATATTATTATTATCTATATCCATTTATCTCAAACTTATATACAATTAACTTAATATCATTTCGTATGATATAAAAAATTGGCAGTTTTACTTTCATACTCTTCTTCTTCACCCCTTTTATGTGACAAGTACAACAACCTTTTGTTATTATCGTTTATTAATTTTTTATTAATAATATCATATTTGTTATTATTTTTTTAGAAATAAATTTTATTTATGTATTTTTATTATTTTTTCTTAACGATTCTTTAAATTTGTATTTTTAGATAAAAACTTATTAACATATTTTTCTTAATAATATAAAATTAGATGTATGTTAAATTTTTTGTTATTGAAAATTATCTTCCTTGTATGGAGGTTTTTGATCTCCTCGCCTCATGAGGTAATTGTCCTTCTCTAAGTTTGATTTTTGTTCGCAACTAACAAATAAAATAAATATCCAAAAAGCTAGAGTGTTTAATATTTTTCACTATTTTTATTAAATAAGTTCATACTCTAATATATATTTTTTTAATTTTTATACATCTTATGTACTTTAAAATTATTTAATTTTGTTGTATGTTGTTAATATATTATTTATTATTAATAAAAATTGATTTGGATTAAAAAAATTTACTTGATCTAATTTTACTCCAAAATTCAGATGTTGATAAATTGATAAATAAATAAGGCTTTTTACTATAGATAAACCTAAATTTTTATATAGGTAATTTTTTAACTTACTACCTAGATCAATAATTGGATGAGCTTATTTATAGTTATTGTTGTTTTATAGTAATTATTGCTAATTCCCTATTAAATAATGTCTACCCCATTGAGTGATCATTAATTTATGAAACTTTTAATTCAAATTTTTACTCAGAAATCTAAATACGTGTCTTCAAATTCTAATTTGTTTTAATTAATGATACTAAATTTATTGCAAAAATTGCAAAATCTCGAATTCTAATCTGATGAATTTAAATCGGTTAGTATATAATAATTTTTTTTTTTAATAATCAATCGGATTGGAAGATGCCAAAACTATATGTGGGATATTTTGTTATGGTAACCATTTGGCACACATTTCTGTCAGATTTAATTTAGTATTTTGGTATTTAAGTTTTTTTTTCCCCATTTTTTTGGTCAGTGAAAGCTTAAAGAATTCAATGGTCAATTTGATTCGTATCTTTGGTACTGTTTAATCATGTTCATTAATATTAGACACAGCATATGAATATAGAAAATTTTCTCAATATATATAACAATGTATATGAAGGACACAGAGAGTACCATTTTTTTTTCTCCAACTAAGATTTCATTCACGTAAATTTTGGGACAGATAAAAAGTTCCCGCGATACAATTCTGAATTTTAATAATTAGTAGAAAATAAATTAGGACCCCAATTTAGGTTTATCAATTAAAGAAATTAGGTGTAAATAGTTTTACACACACATATGTATGTGTGGATTTTATTGTTAAAAAAATTATTTTCATTTTTTGATTTGTTACTAATTTATTATTATTATTAAACCAAAAATTGAATAAACTAAACTAAACTAAACTAACTTTTATCTCGTATCTTTATTTTTTTTCAAACAGAGTAAAATAAAAATATTTTATTATTTTATTTTTTTTATATTTTCCTTCTATCCAAACACTTAAAAGTAAAAAATAAAAGTTATTTTCCATTATCTCCTTATTTTTATATATTTCCAAATAGGGTAAAGTGAAATTACTTTTTCATTTTACCTCATTATTTTTCTTCTCCCCATATTTTCTCTTTCTCCTTATTTTTATTCATTCCCAAATAGGATAAATTAAAAATACTTTTTAATTTTACCTATTTATTTTTCTTCTTCTCATATCTTCTCTCCTCTTAAGCATAGGCTTAAACATAAAAAGATTGAGCATATGTTTGAGAGGAGGGAAAATATATGAGGAATGAAAATAAGAAGGTAAGATAAGAAGATGTTTCCATTTTATCTTATTTGGGAAAGAAAAAAATAAGGAAAAAATAAAAAAATAAAATTATTTTTCACCTCAAGTGTTTTGATAGAAGGAAAATATGGGGAAAGAAAATAAGGAAGTAAAATAAAAAAATATTTTCACTCTACCATGTTTTGGAAGGAAAATAAACTAATGAGGGGAGGTAAAATAACTTTTATTTTTCACTCATCACTTTTTTTTTTTTCATTTTGGAGAGAAAACAATATCACTATAATGAATAAAATTATATATATTTTTTTATCCTTCATCATTATAGGAAAATATTTATTATTTTATAAAATGATGTGTAAAATTGTAAATATATAATTTTTTAATTTTTGCCTTTCTCACAAAAAAAATTATCCAAACTTATTTTTTTTATCTCTTTTGTTAATTTTCTTATATTACTTAATCCAAAAGATAATGAAAAAATAAAGAGGGAATTTATTTTTCTTTCATATTTTTTCTCGAGGAAAAATTGTCTAATATGGTTAAGAAGAAAGAAAATAAGGAAAAAAATAAATTTATTTCTCTTTCTTATTTTCCCTTCCCAATAGAAAATTTCCAAACAAGGCTTGAGAGAAAGTGTGTGGAGAAAAAGAGAGAATATAAGAGTTACGAATAAAATAATTTATAGATTAATTAATCTATTTAATGTATTAATAGTTATTTGATCCAATAATTAGAATAAAAAATGAATGATTTACAATTATAAAAGATAAGTCCATATATCTAGTGCAAAATTACAGTACTATTTTGTATTAAATATTAAATAAATTAAAGAAAATTATAATAAAAAAATTTAAAAAATTAACAGTTTATCTTTTTATCATTTAAGATAATATTATTTTATTTGATACGGTATAAATTTCGAATATTATAATACAATATACTATATATTTTTGTATATTTAAAATATTTTGTATGAATTTTTATTATTTTATCTATAGTTTAATGATTTTTTATAAAATATTATAACTTATGATTATTACCAATGATTATAATTGAAGTCACAATTTTTTTAATTATTATCTCAAATAATATTTTTATTAAATAATTTGAAATAAAATGTTAATTTTTAAAATTTATTTTTAATTTTAATTTGTTATATATAAGGTATTATAACTTTTGATTATAATCAATGATTGTAATTTTAGAATAATTAATATATTTAAATCACAATTTTTTAATTATTATTTTAAATAATATTTTATTGAATAATTTAGAATAAAATGTTAATTTTTTAAATATTTATTTTTAATTTTAATTTGTTATATATACGAGAAATTTTATGTAAATATTAGAATGAAGTGAGAGCGAAGTTAATTAATATTTTAGAAAGTGGAAACTGCGAGATGTTTTCTTTTGAATAAATAAATTTTTTTCTTTTTCAAGAAAAAGACAATGTGGGGCCAAATGTAGAGGTTAATGATAAAAGCAAGATCACATGATAGAGGGAGCGGTAAGAGGATAAGAATAGGAAGGTTAATTCACAGTGTAGTTGTGTTTTCACGTGTCACGAGGATTCTGGTGATGTGTGTAGATCATACGGTGGAAAAGTCGAAACCAGCAGAGACAGCTGATAAGGATGACATCAAAAGTCGTGTTTTACATTATTTTTCGAAAATAATGAAACTGATTTTACTCAGCGGATCTGATTGATTACAAGTGGTAGATCCTGTGGCTGTTTCCGTACATCGATAATGGATCTACCGGACTTGGTCGGTTTCCCAACGTGAATTATTTATTGTTTTTGCCTTTTTTTTTTTTTTCTGTGGCTGGAACACGTTAATAGCCTGAGTCATGAGGTGGGACGAATTATTCAATGAATTATTACTTATTATAATATAATATAAAAGCGAAGGTGCAATTTTACATTTATGCCTTGTTTGGAACTTTCCTTCTAGGAGAAGAAAATTAAAAAAGTAAAATAATTTTTTTTTATTTTTTATTTTCCTTCATCCCCTATTACATTTGAGAAGGAAAAATACGAAAATAACATAAATTTTATTTATTTTTTATCATATTTTGGATGGAAATAATATAAGTAAAATAATAAGAAAGATGAAAAATAAGACTTATTTTTTTATTTGGATAATTTTATTATGAGAATTTACTATTTTATACATCATTTTATAAAATAATAAATATTTTTGTATAATAATTAATAATTAAATAAACAATTTTATTAGTAATTTTGATATTTTTTTATCTACCTTTTCAAATTTCTCTCCAAAATAGAGAGAAAGTGATGAATAAAAAATAAATATTATCTGATGTTTTTATTTTTTTCATTTCCAAATAAGATAAATTAAAAATACTTTTTTATTTTTATTTCTCCATATTTTTCTTTTATCTAGTAACTTGAGAGAAAAAAATAAAAACATTATTTTACCTTCTGATTTCCTTTTTTTCATTTTACCTCCTCTTAAATATAGACTTACACTAGGGAGTTATTCGAGGGAAGAAAATATAAGAAAAAAATATTTATATTTTTTATATTTATATTTGAATTAAAGAAAAATAAGAAAGCAAGAGAATAAAGTCAAAAGCCCATAATTAAAAATAAAAATAATTTTAATATTTTTCTTTCAATTTATATATATATATTTTTATTTTGAAGAGAAAATGAACGAAGAAAAATAAATTTTATTTTCACTTATATTCTTATTTTTCTTTTCATTTCAAAAAAAGTAAAATATGAATTATTTTTTATTTTACACTTTTATTCTTCTTCCATAGGGGTAAATTTTTTAAAGTCTTATTAATTCCGTTTATCACGTTTTTGTAGATTAGTTTTACTTTTTAATTTTAAAATATATAACTTCCATAATTTATTTGGCCGGGGTTCTTAATCAGCTCTTTCATGCTTCATTAGGTGGGCGGCAATTTTTCAACTTTTTTTTTGTAAAAAATTAATGTTTATTTAATTATAGAAAACAGTTCAGTTACTTCTTAAAAAAATAGTAAAAGACATTTTATATATAATAACATATAAAAATAAGTGAATTACTTTACCAATGAAAATAAGCGAATGTTTTATTTAGATTTCAGCCTGAAATCGAATCTGGCTTTTCAGGGATGGAGAAGTAGCTATTTCTCATCCATGGAATTCTTCTTGTCCAACCAATAAAATTTGGGACAAATGCCAATTATATAATTAATTTTTTAAACTTAATTTAAAATAAATTTAAATTTGAATATGACATTTTTAGTAGATACCCTTTATATTAATTATTATTCCACTTATTAACCAAGATGATTGACTAATTTTTTTTTAATTTTAATATTTTTCTAATAATTAACCCAAAGCCCTAAAATCCAACAATTCATTATTTAATTTTCTTAATTAATATAGAAAAAGAAAATTCCAAATAGAAAGCATGAGTTGAATAATTAGTAACACTACCCATCAGTGCATCTTGGAAATTTCAATAGCGAAATTAAGCAAAAGACAAATATTAAAAAGCAAAAAGTAGCAGGCCGGTTGTTCTCATTTTGAAGGGAATCTATCCTCACACCGGAAAATATTTTTTTTCTTCTAGATTCGGCTGACAGATGAGATGACAAAACATTGGCTGGTTTTTCGTCAATTTCATTCAGCCTTATATTAATTATTCATTGGCCCTCGTTTTAGCTTCTTTTTTATTTTTCTCGAAGGTTGGCTTTAGTTTGTCAATATTAGCTATTCATTCCCATTCAGATGAATATAAATCGATTAATTCACTTATAAATAATTATGTTATTTTCAATTTAATGAGTTTTGTTTATAAAATTATAAATATAAATTGATCTGTTGAATCGATCCTTCTTAGTTTCGTAGTTAAGGGGGTTTACTCTTTTTTTTAATAAAGTAATTGTCGTATAGAATTGGGAATTGAGGTTAGTTGGCTTTCAAGCTTGAATAAATACGTGAAGAAAAATCTGTCTTGACCAAGTGTGGAGTGGGGAAGACGAGAACTTCATAGATATCATGAAAGCAACATGAAATGCCACTTTCTACACCTTATCTACTTATGAATTTTATCATAGCTATTGAATTTTTTTTTTTCAGATTTGAGTTCAGATAATATTTGAATGCATATATTCTAAACAATTTAGAAATTTTTGGGTCAAAAAATAGTACCTTTTTTTTAAAATTTATTTGACAGGAAATTTTATACTTCTTTACGATTATTTTCCATTTTTTTTAATGAATTTTAAACTCACCAGACAGATTGTCAAGTCTAGATTCCACAATAGATTAGATTTTTTAAAAAAGAAAGAAATGCTGACTAATTTTTAATATAATTTATTTTTTTAAAAAATAAATTTTAAGTTGAAGCTAAAAAAAATATCATATAGTGATTAGAAGCTGAGTTAATCTAACGAGTTTTGTTAAATAAGATAAAAATTATAATAGTTTAGAGTGTTATTTATGTCAGATAAAAATACAAAAAGATTTAATTGTACTATATTAAGTTTAAAGTTTGAAAGTTAATTTGATAATTTAATTAAAAATGACACTTGTCAATTTGTTGTTAGTTAAAAGAGAAATAACTTAATTCAACAGTTTCTATTAAAAAGATAAATAGTCGCATAGTTTATGAGTTTAATTGTGGCGGTTTGAAATTTAAAAAATTTAATTATATAGAATCAAACTTTATAATATAATTTTTTTTCTAGATATAGTTCCGATCCTAATTTGTCTCTTCAAAAAGAAGAAGAAGAAAGATATGTAGAGAGCAATAAATTCATCCATTTGATTTATTAGTAGCAGCATGTAATAGAGAAGGAATAAAGTAATTATTGAGAATATTTATTTTTAAATTTGTTAGCTAAATTTGTTATCATTGAAAAATTATTAAATTTTTTATCTTAACGTTTCATTATAGAAAGACTATCACTAAATTCCAATAGATTTAATTAAAAATCTGGCATATTAGGTCCTAATTAATTTTGTTTTTTGTAGCTAACCTCTTATGACTTGAAAGATTTTTTTCATTCAAAATGATTTGAATATTAAAATTAATTGGGGTTATGAAACTTGATCCCACATAATATAGTTATTAAGTCTACACCAAACTAGGAGTAATTCAATATCCAATGACTAATAAGTAATTTGCAAGAGCACAATATAGTCATTTCATTTCATCACATTATTTCACATGCCAATCTCATGGAGGCTTCCACTCCACCATTAGTCTATTACTTATCCCAATAATTCATATTTGCACAAAAAAGATGTTGAAAACGGGCGGCTTTTGCTTAATTTTCCAATAAGAAAAAGATGAATTCTATATTTGTTGAAGTCAATAGAAATTGCAGGACACGTTAACCACAAAGTTGTTGCAGGGGATTGGCAAAAATATCATGTCAGAGAATCCAGTGAATGTGAAAACAATATTACATTTAATTAAATCAGTGATAGATTAAAATTACCATATAAATAAATTATTTTTATTTTTGTGATATTTTATTATTAATTTTATATGATATTATATAACTCGTTAAATTAAATGAATCCTACGTATATATTCGTGAATCTCATTTAATTCGATAATTAATATAAATTTGTGTTCGGGTGTTGAATATTATTTTTTAATTTAAAAATAAAATTATAGGCTCTACCAAAATAAAAATTACTAATTTTTTTTAGCTATTCAGTCTGGATTTGTACTGAATAGATTCATTAAGAGAAAAAATCGTCCTCTCTCAATATTTAAAGGAATCTCGGAATTTTAACTCAAAATCTTTAATTAAATAAAAATAAATTTTTACTATTCAATTTCGCTTTTTTAATATAAAATTACTCCTATTTTAGTTCAATTATTCCAACTCTTTATTATTGGGGGACACACTTTATTGGGTTCTATTGTGACTTCGGCTTATGTTGGACACTTTGGAATTGACATTTGCAAAAATGGGTCCATGGATTCACATTTTTATTAATGATTTGCTTAACTTTCAAGGAAATTGGAATCACATCTAACTTGGAAAAAAATAAATTTCTTTACCGGCGATTGAGTTTCAATGGTGGGGCATGCTCATCACTCATCACTCATCACCTTTGCCCCCTCTCCTTGAAAGCAATTCTTACCTGATTGCCTACTCTAATTCTTTTATATGGGGCTGATTTGACTTTAAAAGCTCCCCATAGTTTTTCTTTTTAATTTTTTTTAATGCCCTAATAAGTCTCTTTTGATAATCCCTTCAATTCATCGATCAACATTTCAAATTTAAGATTTCTTCAATTCCATCTACATTTGTTTATCGACGCATTTGGTCAAGGAGGCTAGCAAATTTGGATACACGCGTAACACATCCCATAATGCAAGCAACCAGTGATTTAATTCAACCTTTTTTTTTGTTCTATAAAAATTATTTCATAATATCATGATGGATACTGGTTGGTTTCTATTGCAGGTCTAGTTATTTTTAAATTATATATTTATTTCATACTATCAGAAAAATTAGATTTTAATAAATTATTGTTAGAAATAAATTTTACAAAAATTAACAGTATATTTCCTGTTATTTGAAATAATATTCATTTATTTTGATACCGTATAAATTTTAAATATTACAATATATATATATATATATATATATATAATTTTTTATATTTAAAATATTTTTGTATTAATTATTATTATTATTTGGTAAAAGTTTAGGGTTTGACAGCTTTATGAACTTTTGAAACACGGTAATTTATTGTCAAAATTAAATTGACATAACAATTCAAGTTTATTTAGGGGAGCATCCATGTTAGCAGATCTTGTTGACCCAAGATACAAATTAGGCGGTATAGAGCAATAGGTATGTCTCGCCTATAGTAAAGCTCCGTTGGACTCCTCTCCTATTAAAATCTCTTTTTAAATATAATTTTTTTAACAAAAGTTTGCGCCAAAATTAAAAGATTAATAAAGTGTGAATTGAACTAAAATTTTAGTATAAATAATAAATTTGATTGATTTTTTCTTATAAAATCAATATATTTTTTCGCCCATATCTTAAAAAGTCTATTTGCATATTTAGTTTATCTTTTTTTTTTTAAATGACAATTCTGTTTCTTGAGCTCTTAGTGCTGCCGGAGCTTTCTTTTTTTTTTTTTTAAATAAATGAAATTTCATTAAAGTCAAAAGTTAAAGATTTCTCTTAAAAAAAAAAAAGATTTCAACCGCTGCTTTAGCCATATAATGCAATCTTATTGGTTTCTTTTTTTGCTTCTTCTCTTTTCTTTTAATTGTCTATTATTTTTTTAGATAAAATTATGATGGATAAAATAATACCGTGATAGTATAAAATTGTAAATTTATTGAGTTAAATTTACTTTTTTATACAACTATATTCTTATTATCAGAAATTTTTTGTAAAGTTATGTATTATTGAGATGGAAAGTCACAAAAATTCTGAATAAAACTAAAAAGGAAAGATCCTTCCCATCGCACTCACACTTGAATTTTTTTCTTTTATCATGGAGATTGGAACCAAAGAAATAAACAAGTTGTATATGCAGTTGGCAGATTATGAGGACCAAAAAAGAAAAAACAGAAAGATAAAATAGATGATTGATTTTACTTCGATAACCTTCCTTCCAAACAAAGATTGCTTTGTTTCTAAATGAATGAACTTCGTGGGGAAGTTACTTTGTCTTTTTTCTTAAATTACAAATTGAACAAATCTTGAATTGCAAAATTAAGGGTAAATTGCATTAATAGTATTCCAACTATAAAACGTGTAATAGTATGATACATGATATATTATTTTTACAGTATAATTTTGTTGCTGATATGAAAATATTACATTATCATTTTATTAAGTAGATTGACATGAGTAAATATAGGTCTTTTAGAATTACAAAATTATAAAATAAATATTTTTCTATTACAAATTAAAGTTCAGTTACCATCACATTATACATTCTATAGTTAAAGTATTGTAAATGTAATTTATAATATTTTTTTCTTTATGCTTCAACTCAGCTCTTGATGTTGTCACTTCTTACTTGTACGTTCAATTGTCATGTCTTTACCTACTATTGTTTTTGTGTATAATTGTTATTGTTTTGTACTCGATCTCAGTTATCGCTGATATACTTCCCAAATTATTAATTTTAAGATTGGATATAACTGGTTTTCCTTGAAATCTATTTCAATAGTAGATTTAAACTTAAAAAAAATTGAAAGACAAAAAAAAGTAGACCATGATCAGCAAATAATAAATTTATCATAAATGATTAACAATAAATATATGAAAGAAAAACCAATAAACTCCATCAAAATAAAGAAGAACAAATTATAGATAATCTTCTTGAAATTTTAATTTTGACAGGTATAAACAAATTTTTAAAAAACTAATAGCGCATCTCTTATAATTTAATAAAAATGTTGTTTAAAATAATAATTAGAAATGATATAGCTTGAATATACTGACTATCCTAAAAAACTAATACATTTTCCTGTCCTACAGTTTGAACAAATATGATTGTAATGGTTATCTTAGAGTTATTGTAATTGGTAACGAGCAAAAATTCTAAACTTTAATAAAAAGTTATTAGACTATATATGAAACTTTAGAGAATTCACGGAAAAATATCTTAAATATGGAAAAAAATCATATGATGCATTGCATTATCATATTTAAAATTTATACAATATCAAATGAATGTATATTATTTCAAACGACAGAAAGTGCACTATTAATTTTTTAAAAGTTTATTTTTGACTATAATTTGTTAAAATCTTAGATGAGTTATTTAATTTGAATATAGAAAAATCATGTAGTGTATTGCACTACAATATTTGAAATTTATACAGTACCAAATTAATGAATATTATCTCAAATGATAAGAGGTGTATTGTTAATTTTTTAAAAAATTTATATTTTTCTGTAATTTATTAAAATTTTAGGAGGATTATCTGTAATTTATTCAATAAAGAATAACAAAAATAATAAATGAAAGCAATAAAAGAAAAAAAGTTGAAGCAATCATATTTATTATTTAAATCAAAAGAAAAAAAATAGAGAGACGGACACTGTTAGCTTAAACTAAATGGAGAACACATATATAATCTTTTTTTATCATAGCCAAAAGGTCAAGAAAGGTATATTTATGTATATATAATCTTTTTAATGTAGAGATATGTGTAGTCATAAATTAATATTAGCAAATTTAACATGACATGAAGGGTTTGCAAATTAAAGAGGATGACCTCTTTATGCAATTCAAGATTCATTCGGTCTCTAAATTTTTGAAATGATGATTAATTTATTACAAAGAGGATGATCTCTTTAATTTTATGGTAAATTACATTGACAGTATTTCAATTTTAAGGCGTATAACAGTATGATACCTGAAATATTATTTCCACATGTAATTATAGTGCTAAAATGAAAATATCACGTGTAATTTTACTGCTGACATGGAAATACCATATCATCGTTCCATTAAGTAGGTTGACGGGAGTGGAGAAGGTATTTTAGAGTCATAAAATTATATAATAAATATTTTTTGGTTACAAATTGAAGTTCAAGTACTATTACGTTACGCACCCTATAGTTGGTACGTCAGTGTAATTTACCTATAGAAACATCAACAACTATATAAACACTTAATTAACATATTAAACACTCCAATAACTAAGTTAATAACTATTTAGCATTTGATTAGTTAAAATCATTTAATATTTTACAACTTACTAAAATACAAATTGATATTTTATTCTTGCTAAGTATGCATGTGTGATAGAGATTTTTTCTCAACGGTAAGCTCATGCATAGTTAAAATATCACACACACATGAAGTGTCATGCATATGCATACTATCTAATTCCTTTCTTTTAATTAGTTAGTTAGTTGCATATGTAAATTAGTAAGTTAATTTATGTTGTAACTATATTAGTTATATTGGTAGTTAGTATTATAAATAGAACCTCTTTAAACCTTTTTATTCAGATTATGGAATTCAACTTCTTGTTTTCTTCATATGCTATTGGAGCAAAATCTATTGCTTAGCTTCTTAAATAATTTTCTTTTTGAGTTATTGGTGTTATTATCTTTCATCGAGTGAGTAATCTTTCATTATTTTCTTGATCATTTTTGTTTCTGATGATGGCTAATGCTGCACGAATCAATGCTTTTTCACTAACCCTACAAGAAAAATGTAGAATAGCTAAGGATTTTAGCGATAAAATTGTGAGAAAATTTAATAAAATAAAATTTAAAAAACTAACGGCGCTTTAGCTATATATTAGCAACAAAAATTTGCAACATATGTCATCTATCAACATTTCTTGTTTCGGTTTTGCTAAATGGGAGCAATTATCATTCTTGGTGTCATTCTATGAAAATGGCGTTGAGATTCAAGAACAAAATGAAGTTTGTTCATAGTACAATCTTGGTTCCATTAGAGATTGATCATCTATTTCAATCTCGTGAACATTGTAACATAATGGTAGTTTCTTGGTTGATTAATTCTATTACTTCTTCTATTGCTCAAATAATAGTTTGGTTGGTAAGTCTCAAAATAGCTCAAGAGGGGGAGGGTGAATTAAGCTTAAAAATTAAAATGACCTTTTTAAAAGTGACTCATTTCCAGGGTATTATAATAGTATGCTAATACTAGATAAAATGCACAGACAAAAATAACTGAAAATTTCTTTTTCACAAAATCAAAATTTACAACTAAAAATAATTAACAACCTTTAAAATAAGTTTTTGCCAAATAAATAATTTTTTTATTTGAAACAAAAACTCCAAACTAATCTAAGCACAAGTAGGCTTTTATAAAAATATTTTTGAACACTTATTCTCACAAAAATCAAATCTGAAATTTTTATCAAATTAGAATATTGAACTTGAAAATAAAAGAAGGGAGAATAACTTGACACATTTAAATTTATAGTGGTTCGGCTCTCTTACCTGCATCAAGAACTCAAGATACAATATTGAGAGTTTATTTCCATTATTGATTCTTCTCAATGATAAGAATCAAGAAAAATACAATTCTAGAGTTTTACTTAACTCTTTTAAACTCAAACCTAAATTTTTATCCTAAATTTATAGTTAAAATTTAAAAAGATTTGAATACTTTTTATCCTAAATGTACAAAACAATCCAACCACCAAGTTTTTAAGCTTAAATTGAAAACTAAAACAGAAATAAACTTCCCACAAACTCAATCAATGAAGACTAGAGTCAAAATAAAAGATATATAAGAATGAAACTCAATATACAAGGAAAATAATCTGAACTTTTTTATTCTTTAGAAAACAAGTTTTCCAACACTCAACATTAAACTAATACGTATTTATACTTCTAGTGTCAAAAACTAGTCGTTATTTCGTCATTTATTAAAATCTAATAATTATGAATTAAAATACTCAATAAGAATACTATTTTTCTGACTAGTGAAAAATACTATCTTAAAAACTTTTGTTGTTTGAGTTTCACTTTTAAATACAAATTAATCTGACTTTACATTAATATACTAATACATTTTTTCATCATATGTGTTCCTTTTTCTTGAATAATTGTTTTGTGCCTCACACATTTGCATATGAAAATATGAAATTAAAATAATATTAAAATAAATTCTAACACTTAAATCATGTTTTGAAAATTATCAAAATTTGGAATACATGGATTGTAGCCTTTGAGCCAACAGTTGGAAACATCATATGAAATTTGAAAAGATTTATATGGTCAGTTTGCTCAAAAGTATTCTTTTAGGATTTCAGATTTGCAATAAGAAATTGCCAATTGAAATGTAAAAAATCTATTAAAAATTATTTTACTCATTTGAAGGTTCTTTGGAATAAATATGTTTGTTTAAGACTAATATCAGGCTATGTATGTGTGCCATCTTGTAAGTGCAATGCACTTGAAGTGATAAGGGAATATCAACAAATTGATCTTGTTATTAAGTTTTTGAAAGGCTTAAATGAAAACTTATCTACTGTGAAATTTTAAATTTTGTTGATGGATTCTATACCAAATATGAATAATAGTTTCTTTAGTTATACAACATGAAAGACAATTAAATGGAGTAAGATTGGATGGGCACGAGAATCAATCAAATGTGTTTGCTATTAACACATTTGGCATTGGTGGTTTAAGCAAAGGTTTTTCAAAAGATTCTTAAGGCAATAATGGTGTGCAAAGTAAAAAGTTTAATGTTATTGATTATAATTACAAGATACCAGTTTGTACGTATTGTGGGATTATATGGCACACAATGGAAATGTGTTACAAGAAAAAAATGTTTCCATGAGGATTTAATAATAACTATATAAGGAATGGATCAAATAGGCTACAAAATATTCGTGCTAATAAAGTGTAAATTGTTGAGTAGGATAATCAGTCAAGTCCAAAAGAACAATCTTTGAATAAATTCACAAGATTTTTGTTATTTTATTAAAGATCAATATACTAAGTTACTCGCATTGATTCAAGATGATTTTGTACCTACTGCAACTGATTTATGGCTACAACATCCATTTCTTCACAATGTCAGAAAGCTCATGAATAACACACTAGTATCTATTTCACAATTTTACTTTTTCTTTTAAGTCAAATTGGATTCTTGATACTAGAGCTTCAGACCATATAGTTTGCAACAAATAGCTTCTTTTAAATGCAAAACCAATATCACATTATAATATATGGTAGTCAAACATCAGTTACCCATATTGGTCAAGTGCAATTGAATTCTTTCATTCAATTATATAATCTGTTGTTAGCACCAACTTTCTCTTTAATCTTATATCTTTAAGCAAACTGATTGCTTCTAATGCATTTTCAGTTATTTTTAATAATAGTTTATATATTCGAATAACATGAGGATGATTGGTTTAGTTGAACTATAAGGAGGTCTATATCATTTAATACCCTTTGACAAGCCAACTTGTACTACCACAGTCAATACAACTTTTATTTCCAGTTATGATAAATGACATTATAGATCAGGGCATCCTTCAAAACATAGAATTAGTGTTTTATATCAGTTGTATTTAGAGATATCTATGGATCATTCTTTAGTTTATGATATGTGTCATTTAGCTCAATAGAAGAGACTAAGTTTTCCAGTTAGTAGTTCTAAATCTAATCAGTGATTTGAGTTGTTACACATTGATATATGGGGACCAGCTGTAAATTCAATTGATGAATATAAATTTTTTCTTAACTTTATGGATGATTTCTCATGGAATACATATATTTACTTATTAAAGTCAGAGTCAAAAGTTAAGAGCTTTATGGCTAATCATATGATGGTGCAAGTTCAATTTGGAGAACAAATTAAATTCATAAGATCAAATAATGGTAAGGAGTTCAATTGGCCACATTTTTATAGTGATAAAGGTATCTAACATCAAATCAATTGTGTTGCCACTCCTGAGCAGAATGAGGTAATTGAAAGGAAACATTAACATATATTAAATGTTATTCGGTCCTCATTGTTCCAAAGTAAATTTTCTAGTCAGTTATGGAGTTATATCTTATTGCATGCCATTTACCTTATAAACATAATACTAACACCATTATTGCAAGAGAAATCGCTTTATTCTATTATATATATTAAAGCAAAAATTTTTACTAACTTTAAGATTTTTAGATGCTTGTGTTTTGCATCTACTTTGTCACATAACAAATCCAAGTTTCAACCTAGAGCTATTAGGTGTATATTTCTAGGATATCATCCAAGAACAAAAGTTTACAAATTGTTTAATTTAAAATCCATTCAAGTGTTTGTTTTAAGGGATGTATACTTTTATGAATTAGTTTTCCTATATTATAAATTACAAACACCATTTGCAAATTTTGTTTTTCCTCAATTTGTTGCACCAACAACTTTAGATACTTTCTTAGTTCTTGTTGCTAGCTCAAAACCAATTGATTCTATTTCAAACCCACTCTTTGCATATGAAACTCATTCTTAGTCACAGTTGCAATCAAATATTAATACTAGATATTTAACGCAGCAAAGAAAACAACCAAACTATTTTTTAACGTAAACAATCCAAAAATCATGTGTCATGTATAGGGCTGTAAACGAATCGAGCCGAATATTAGTGAGCTCGAGTTGGGCTCGTTTAAAAATTATCAAGTTCGTAAGCGACTCGAGCTCAGATTGTAAAAAACTGGTGTATTATAGTTAAAGAGCTTAGCTCGAGTTTGACTCATTAACTAATAATGACAAAAGTTTGAGTTCGACTTGTCAACTAGTAATGATAAAAGCTCTAGTTCGATAACAAAATATAACATAAGCGAGCTCTAAATGAACATGCATATAAGTTTTTAAATGAAAATATTCGTGATCTTTTAAATGAACATATTCCCGAGCTTTTATACAAACACGTTCACAAGCTTTTAAACGAATATATTCGCGAGCTCGAAAATGAACACATTCGTTAGCTTTTAAATGAACATGTTCACGAGCTCGTAAATGAACATGTTCGCGAGCTCGTAAACAAATATATTTGCGAGCTCGTAAACGAACATGTTTGCAAGCTCGTAAATGAACATGTTTGCGAGATAACGAACCAAACAGTATTAAGCTCAAGCTCAATAAGATTTTCAAGCTCGGATTTGAGCTCAAGTTCAACTCGTTAATAGTAATAAACAATTTCAAATGAATTTTTTTCCGAACTGATGTCTGAATGGTTCACGAGTGACTTGATTCATTTACAACCTAGTCATGTACAAAAAGCAAAAATATGACATGAATATATCACTGACCCTTATTAGGTCTATTCTGATGTCTTTGTATTGGGCTGACTCTTTTTTTCAACTTCTACTATCTACTAGGCTCCGAGCTGTGTGGAAAATAATTCGCACGCTAAATTATTGAAAACTTAATGGTACATATAGACATAAAAATTCAATATGCATTCACACAAGACAATACAATACACTTTATGGCATTTTATCATATTCATCAAGGCATAACAATGAAATTCATCATATTATATGTATCATACATTACCTTATGGATTTATTTAACTTTATGCCTTTGAACCATATATAAATAAACAATCACTGTATCCAAAGCATACTACATACCAACATTTGATATCATTAATTATTTAGTATAATTGCCCTTTTTCATTACAAGATATTCATTAATAAATGATCATCCTTTTTCATTATAAGATATTCATTAATTACTTTGGTATAATCACTCAACAACTCTCAACATGGACTATTCAGATACAGATTGAGAACATGGGCACTCTCAGAGCACAACTCACCCTGCCACTATCTATAATCATGTGTATTCATGGAAGCTCCTCAAGTCAAAAGTGCTCTCCGAGCTTAAACTACATTGACTAAGCATAACATATGAGTTACATGCAATATAAGATCAATGGTACTTTCCAAGCTTAAACCATCTTGTCCCTAAAAGATAACTATGTAATATATTACTACGGTACCGTACGCGCCCTTAATGACATTTTATCTATCCTACATCTAATCCTACTATTGAGCCTGAACTTTACTTGTTTAGATACTTTTTGATATACTTATTTAATAAGCTTTCACCTTATAACATAACATTTGTCTTTTGACATATATACTTAATTATATAAAAGTCAACATACATCATTGATGTGTTTTTCTCTTGGAAACATGTGTTTCTTATTCATATCATACCATAATATAAGCATGTGCATATTTATTATATTGAAATCCTAGAAAAAATAACATATAACGTGTAAAACAAGATTCACGGGCATGAACTTTAGGTTCGCGGTTATGAAGGTTTATTCACGGATACCCCTATCCGTGAATCAAATCATGAACTTGGTGGTGAACGTTTCTATCCATAAAATTCACAATGCTTCACAGTTGTGAATAATTAATCATGGGCATGACTATCATGATTCACGGTCATGAGTCAAGTGGTGACACAAGCTGTGATACATTTTGCCTAAAATGGGCTTTTCCAAATTGATGATTTACAATCTTAAACCTTATTTCATGGACATGAATCTAGGTTCTTCAACAATATAACCGTAAATCAAGGCGTTTAATGAAGCTCACATGCAATGACTCTAATGGTTGTCTCATGATAATCTTTTTCTATCAATATTCTCATCAAAACATGCATTCATCATGCTCCAACATAAATTAACACATAAAAGCACATTTCATCATAGTTGAACTAATGAAAACTCCCATTTACCTTTTTATACTCATCTATCTATCCCAACCATTATTTCTTATAAACAACCTCTAAAAAGGAGGAAGAGCTTGAGCTTAAGGGATAAAAGAATTCTTTTTGGTAAAGCTTCATGAGATGTTTGTATATAATGACATAACTTTCTCACTTTAATTGTTACTTTCATAAATACTCATAATAAATGCCCAATCAATGGCATGACAATAGAAGGAATAAATGGTTGAGTGGTTGTTGAGTTATAAATGCATGTAAGAGAAGGTTGAGCTTGAGCTTGAGTTATAAATGCTTGAGCTTGAGTTATAAATGCTTGAGCTTAAGTTATAAATGGTTGAACTTGAGCTTTAGATGATGTATGCCTTTGAATTTATTAATGTAGATTTGTTGATGATGTGGATAAATCATGTTTTCATTCTGTTAGATTTTGTTAAGGCATAAAAATATGGCAATTGTGTGATTGTGTGTTGATAGGGTGATTGACTTTGACCAATTGTAGGACTTTGTGTGTCAAATGTGATGTTGTCTCTGTTTTGCACCAATTTGGAAACCTAAAACTTTCCAGGATTCACGATTGTGAATATAGTATCATGGCCGTGAATCTCTATCACTCAATGTGGGTTAAGATCCAGTAGTGTTCACGACTTGGGTCACCATCTGAGTCACAGGCGGGATGCCGGGAAACCATGATTTCACGCTCATGAACAATGCATTCATGACTATGAATGTTGTTCCAAAGTGCATGTTTAAGACTAGTAGCTTCATGGGTAAGGTCAAGACTAAATTCAAGGGTAAGCAAACTTGTGAAGGTCACGTTCACACTCTTGACAATGAAGTAACAGACGTGAATGCAATCATACCCAAATTTATTAAAATCTACTATTAGGTAAATTTAGTTTGATTCAAAGCACATTAATATGTGAATTACTCTGTGAATAAGTGAGAAAATGTGTTACATGACTATGATAACTTGAATTTAGAATGAAATAATTTCTTAAAAGATGAATAAATAGAACCCAATATTAAGGTGATTGAGCCCATAACATCAATTCTAGTACTTATAATATAATAAATGACATGTCATTAATGGTTAGTAAGATACCGTAAAAGAATATTATAATGATTTTATTTGACACCATAGCCTACAATAGATATTTCAAATCTAGCTGATGATCGATAAGATTCTAAAATATGTCAGATCACCTGTATCCTAATTAGTCCAAATTTAAAATGTTATCGGACAAGCAAATATGATACTTACAAATGTGTTTATTTAATTTCTTGAATTTGTATCATGATATGGTCTTCAATTGTATTGGTATGTCTCATGACATTTATGCAAGTGCGTTATATTGCAATATTATATAGAGAAATGTTACATCTTTAAGCCTTATGATAAATAAGTACATGCCATATGTAAATTTTATGTTGCATTTTCATTATCTTGTTTATGCCATTGTATACCACTAAGCATTATGCTTAGTGTGAGAGTTCTTTGTGTCTCTCACACAAGTGGAGTGTGAGAAGCTAGAAGAGCCATAGAAGACAAGAACTCGTTTCTACAAAGTCATTATAGGATACAAGGTATATAACACCTTGATGACCCTTTTTGTAAAGTCTTTATATTTTTGTCCATGTCTTTTTAAGATTGGGTTTTGTAATGTATGGTTCTTCTAAGCAAATATTTATTTTGTAGTGAATATTATTTTTTTTTTGTAAACCTTTCAAGGATATTGAAGTTCAAACTCTTTTATTGATGCAATGACTGTATTTTTATATTTTTGGCATGGATTTTAAATTGTAGACATCATAGTCATGATGTACATAAAAAGATTTTTAAAAAATTAGACATTCAAATTATTCTTGTATGGTGATGTAACATGTCCTCTTTATAGTTGGGATTGTCCTAACCCTATGAGAAGGTGTTACACTACATAGAAAGTTTTTCACCAACAGCTAAAATGACTGTTATTAGACTTCTATTGGCTCTTGCAGCTGCAAAACAATGACACTTAGATCAGTTAGACATTAATAATGCATTTTTATATGGAGATTTTTTTGAAGAGGTTGCATGCCTCCTCCATTTGGGCTTGATTGCAACAATTAGGTTTGTAAACTACAAAAATCACTTTATGGGTTGAAATAAGTTAACAGACAATAGAATACCAAGCTTACAACCTTTTTAATTCAACAGGATTTTGTATAGGCTAAGTTTGATCCTTCTCTATTTTCAAATTCACTAATATTGATTTTATTGGATTATTAATCTATGTTGATGATGTGATTTAAACAAGTAACAACATGCAACATATATATGAAATCAAAAATTCCTCCATGAAGCTTTCAACATTAAAGATCTTAGACCTCTAAATTTTTTGGTTTTTGATGCTGCAAAATCACATAAAGACATACATTTATGCCAATGGAAATATGCATTGGACATCTTGCATGATACAAAATTTCTTGACTCTAAGCCAGTTCCAACTTTAACAGTACCTTTCAAAGGTACTCAACCCCTTAACTCACCAACTATATTTGATGTCTCATCTTATAGAAGACTTATTGTGAGACTGTTATATCTAACAAATACAAAACCAAATATTTGTTATGCAATTTGGTAACTTAGCTAATTTCTTGATAAGCCAACAAAGTTCCATCTCAAGTGTGTTCATCATGTCCTCAGATATATCAAACTTGCTCATGGACTCTTCTTCTCTAGTGATTCAAGTTTGCAGTTACAAACTTTCAGTGATGCTGACTGGGCAACATATTCTCTAACATGGAAATCAGTCACTGACATGTGTATTTTTCGTGGTTCTTCTTTGATATCATAGGGATAAAAAAGCATACCATTGTATCAAAGTCATCAATTGAAGCAGAATATAAAGCTCTAGCTTTTTTAGTAGGAGAGATTTAGTGGTTGTTCTATTTACTACAATACTTGAAATAGAGTCCTTCCTCAGTCTTGCTATTTTGTTATTATCTTTCTGCAATTAATTTGGCACATAATCCCATTTTATGCATGAAGAACTAAATATGTAGAATTAGATTGTCATTTTATTCAATAAAAGGTAGCTTATGGGGTCATCAAACTTCTGCCAATACGATATGCAAATCAAGTAGCAGATTTGCTTACTAAGGCTTATCCCATTTCCACTTTAATTACTTGACTTCCAAGCTGGAGTGTTAAGCATTCACACTCCTCAGCTTGGGGAAGGAGATATTTTTCTCAGCTGTAAGCTCATGTGAAGTATCATGCACATGCATACTATCATTTTTTTTTTCTCAGTTACTTAGCTAGTTCCAGCTTTAAATTAGCAAGTTTCTGTTGTGACTAGATTAGTTATACTACCAGCTTAGTACTATAAATAGAACCTCTTTGTACCTTCTTATTTAGATTATGGAATTCAACTTCTTCTAGTTTTCTTCATACTATGAAGGTACAAAGAATCTGGATCATTTTATCTCACTTATCCATTAAAAGTTGTTCATTATCTAGTTTTGGTTAATTAAATAATTACTAAAACTAAGTATTTAATTTTTTTTGGTTATCATAAATATAAAGAAAATAATTACTACTAGCTCCTTGATGTGTTTATCGCATTAATGCACTCTCTTTCAGCTGATGGTAAGGAATACACATGAAGTTTGAATGTGTAAAATAGAAATTATATGTGAATGAAAAGAGTTCAATAGTTAAAAGCAAATTTTAAAAACCAAATAAAATAAATCGTAAAATACATGGAGCCAAATAATGTTCCATATCTACGATCTCAATTATTAATTTCAACCTTTTTTTTTAAAGGAAAATCCTAACTTACCAACAAAATGTACGTTAATGCTCCACGAAGCACACATGCAAACACATTTTATTAAAAACCATCATTTTCCAATTTCCCATCTCACAGTTGCGTACAAAAAATGGGTTAGAAGTTGAGAGTCAGCATCAAGGAGATGGAGCTTTAGCAAATAAATATAAAACCTAAAAGAAAAGCAAATGGCCTACTCCTAACTCCTAACTCCTAACCAACGAATGGCAGTAGTAGACACCAACCACTAGCCAGAAATGAATGATAAACCTAAACCAATTTCAATAAGATATTTGATTTCTGTATTTTAGCCATTTTATATATCGAGTCTTTAATTTTTTTAATCAATTTACTGATTTTTAAACTATTATTTCGTAATAATTTAATTTTTATTTTATTCGATACGCTGTTACATAATAAAATATAATATAAAACAAATCCTTAAAATATAGTGAGTAAAATATGTATATTATTTGTGGCATTGGCAAGAACATCAAGCAAGGATCTTTCTATTCCCCACCATAAGCAACATCACATGGTGAGGTGAGACAAATTTTGACAGCTTTAACATTTTCTTGTTAGGTATCCAATTGTGGACCTAATTAATAAACATTTATAAGTAGGTTAAGTTCATCCTTCAATTTGTATTTTGTCGGTGGGCTTCCTATTTCCTACTATATCTTCCTTTGCTTCCTTTTTTTGGCGTTCATGTATTTAAAGCTAAGTTTATCATTAACATTGCTTTTCAAGGAAAAAAAAAGTTCAATAATATTTACAATAACGTGCTTATGTCCAAATAATGGTTAAATTTCATTTTCAATCTCTCTTGTTTTGGGTTCCATATATAAAAGACTTTAATCCAGAGCTAGGTAGAATGATTAATTTTTAGATCCTAAGAATCAAGAGATCTCAACTTTTATTCTCACTCATATATATAGATTTGAAAATTAATAAGATACTTAATTATCTATTAATGATTATGGGATGATTTTCTTTTTCTTTTGACACAAATTATTATATAGGAAAGGACAAAATATGTTAATGTCCCAGAATCGAGATAAATCTCCTGCAACACTCAAAGCGAATTTATATTATCAAACAAAATCTGATTAATACATATGGGTTGATTTATTTGTTGGGTTATTTATATAATACATCTTTCTACAAACATATATATTTTGACATTATTCGATTCTAAAATATAATATATGTATAAAATAATTACACTGATGGTGTATGGACTTTTTCTCATTTTTACTATATTTCAGTATATAAACTTTTTCTTTCCTTTAATGAAAACGATAATTTATTTTATTCCTAATCAAGTGCCTTTGATCGGGTTTAATCCTCAGAATTCAGAAAACTAGCTAAACTATTTTACATTATATATAATTCTTTAACTCCCTCATATTTTTCATTTCTTATATTACCTTCTGTCCCAAATCTTGTAAAAAATCAAATTTTATAACCTTTTTTTTTATCACTGGAAATCAAATATATAAACCATTTTCATTAATTTTCATTTTCTTATTGCTCTTAATTAATTTTCTTCAACAATTTATTTATTTATTGGCTTTTCAATAACAATCGAGCAAGTCTACTAACATGAATATTACGTTTCTATTTGTTTGTAAAAAAAATGTTATGAAAGAAATATTATGATTTGGGAGATAATAAATTTTTTTGGGCCAATAAACTGTATTTTGTTGCCAAATGAAAATAATGTATATACAAATTAAAGAAAACTGTTATTCCTATTATTAGAATTGAATGAATTTAGACAACTGAACTTGTTAATAGTTGATTTATTATTATTTCGAAATAATTTAAATCAATATAAAATTAGTTGTACTACAATTATAAATTATTTTTCAATCACTTAAACTGCCAATACTATATTATACTTAATATTTCCTCTTAAATGCAACTGGCCTTGGGCCAGTTGTCACTTGCTTAATTTAATATTTTTGTGTTTTCATTTTTCTCCTTTCTTGAATTGCATATTTATTTATTTTTTGATTTGAGTCTTTTATACTTTTAGGGTCTTAAATATTACTCTTAGAGTTAGCTGTCATATGACGATTAGTTCTCTCATAATTTTGATATCATATGAGAATTGAATAAGTCTATATAGTTGAATTTGATAATTGTAAATTTATACTCTTACTTCAAAATGATTTAAGTTAATATGAGTTTAAATGCGCTACAATTATAAACTCTTTTTCTATTTCTTAACTCCCGATATAAGATTCTCCATAACACTTATAAACAAAACTAAACAAAGACAATTATATCTATTTACTTCTAAACACTATGCAACTAATAACTACCAACTGACATGAATCTAACTTAATACTCACAAAAATTCTTCTCATCACTATTCTACTATCTAGATTTCCAATCTGAAATATAACTGCATTTCTCTCCTACCAAGTTCAATAAACAGTGGCTATTAAAGCCACCTTCTAACCCTATATTTCTCTCTTTACAAAACTAGTTTACCTCTCTTCTCCATCTAAGATGGTGTTAGGTATATGCTTTGAATTATATTCATATGGTGGAATGAAATTTGTTCCTGATTTAAACACTATAACTTTAGTCAAATTTTTATGGAATTATAATTACTTCAAAGAAAGATAATTTTGGTTTCTTGGGACAGGTCTAATTCCTTATTAGAAAGAAAGTTTTTTAACCTCCATTATTATTTTTTATTGCCCAAGTTGAATAGCCTAGATATACTCAAGTACATTCTGTTATTTTGTGTGTGGGAAAAAAGTAAGCCTTTTATATTTTTCGATTAGAGCAATTTGTGAAAGGTCATTATAAGATCACAAGGTTTGTATTTTGGTGGGGCTCGTTATGATATTTTGGTTTGGCGCTATTTTGTTAAGACTGTAAGGCTTGTGGGTGTAATCAGAGTTTTTAGGATTTTCAGAGATGTTTTCTTATTTTGTATTATTTTTAGATTATTAATGGTTTTTTTACTCCCTTCATCCCTAAATATAGACTTATGTTGAATTACATAAATTTCTGTGTTTGTTATTTTTAGTTTATTGCATCCGTTTTGCCATTTAATTGTTTTTCTCTGCTGCATTTTTGTTAACAAATGATTCCTTTTTAATTATGTTACATGAAATATGAAAATAAATATGACATATGTTAAAAAGAATCTCACATCGAAAATTTAAGAGATAGAAAAAGAATTTATAATTGTAATACAAAAGTTATTTTTAGATATTTTGAAACAATGGTGTATTCATAATTATCACACCCAACCATCTAAGCTCATCCAATTCTAATAAGGGTTAATTGCTATTTATCTCTGAAATTTGACATAATATATTAGTATCCTTCGAAACTTTAAAATTATGTTACTTGTTTTTTCTATTTTATCATATTATACTAATAAATTATTTCGTTACATTTTCTATTAAAAAAACGTTAAATTGTTATGAAATAATAAAAAATCATTTTATAATATTTTTTCTAATAAGAGAAAATTTTTATTTACCTCATAATATTTGACATATTACACTAATATTCTTCCTGAAATTTTAAAATTTATACTATTTGTTTTTTGAGGTTAAAGGTAGTTTTGAAAATTTTTAATTATTTAACTCTCCCATCAACGGTAAAACCATCAAAATTGACGGAAAAACTATATAGTCTAATAGAAATAAAATAGAGAGAGAGAGCAAATAATATAATTTTAAAATCTCATAAGATACTAATGTATTAAGTTAAATCTCAAGAGATAAATAGTAATTAACCCTTCTAATAATATTCCACATCAACTAATTAAAAAAATCTAAGTGTTGTTTATAATAACTTGGACAACTTTCTTCACTTTCACTTGAGCTAACTTTTAGGATAAATTAGGCCAAATACCTATTTATTAAACATGGTATCAAAACCATGTTCTATTCCAAAAGGCCACTCATAGATGTCCAATTCTACAAATTTTTATACTTCAGATTTTACGTATATGTTTAGCCCTGGATGTGAATGATATTTGTTAAGATATTTCACAGTAGCTAATTAAAAAGATCTAAAGATTTTTTATAATGACTTGGACAACACTCTCCCTTGAGTTAACTTTTAGAATGAGTTAGGCAGAATAACCATTTATTCAATAACACCAATAAAAAAGGTTGATTTTTAGCTGGATTGGTTGATTATTCTAAGGGGTAGTCGTATAAAGCCACCATTTTGAAGGACAGGAGGGATGGCAGCAGTAGAGTATTTTAAGGTACCTGGTTAATTTGTTCGCTATATAGAATTTAGGTGGTGATAAATGCGTTTTGGTCAGACGTAAATAGTAGTTTTACTATTAGTTTGGGTAGGATATTACTTTAGCACTCAGGGTATCTACTATCGAATATATATAAATTTTGGTAGTATTATATTAAATTTTAATTATGTGTTATTTATATTTATTCTAAATTTACTTAATTTAAACTTTAGTTATGTAAATCTTGTTAAATGCTTATTTAATTTAAAAACGTATGGTTTAGTGGGGCTACTAATAATTATTGTAAATAGTTGGTAGCTTAATAATTAATTGAAAAACGTATAAATATATTTGATAAAAAGATATTAGTTATTATTATTTATATATTAAATAACCATTAAGAATATTATTTATTTTTAATATTATTTATGCTTAATATGTCAAATAATATATTTAACAATTAAAATATTTTTTTATGTTTATATATTTTTATCATATGAAAATGAATCACTAGTTTAACTATTATTTACAATATTTTCAGATTTATTTTATTTGTAATCATAAATAATTCATTAATTGAAAAATTAATTAAACAAATATTTTATAATTAATAAATTTTATGAGGATAATATAGTTCAAATAAAAAATATAATTAAATTAGCTATCAACTAAGAAGAAAAAGTTCAAAAATAAAATTTTTAAATCAGTAGCTCATTGAAACTACAATCAATTACCAATTATTGATCGAGATGTTTTACCAGATGCTTAGAGCAACTATTGGGTACCGAAAAACTATTAGCTGTTATAAAAAGCTAAATTAAATGATCTCTTAAAAATGATATTGATTTGTGAACTTGTGTTTTATTAAATTGTATATCTAAATTTTAAATTTATATTTACTTGATTAAATGGGTAATTATACACAGGTAATAAAACAAATAGTATTAATCAAATTTGGAAGAAATATGAGTAGTAGATGGATAATTATAAATAGATTTAAGATGGATACAAATAATTCAAAATTAAATGAGTTTGATTTTTTTTTTTTGCTGATACTCTACCCTATTGACATTATTTCATATGACGGTTTACTCTACTCTATGAGAGTTTATCACAATCGAAAAATAAACATTCAACATCTTTAGTAGGTGAGCAACATTAAACTTTTTTTTTCTAATATATTATAGCTTATTGGATTGTTTATTAATTTAGACTTGCAATCCCATTAAATGAATAAAGTGTTTTATCTTAAATTTTAAAAATATTTCGTAGAGTTTAAAGTTGAGAGCAGTTAACATAAACATTTTTTAATGTGGCAATTTTTTTTATTATTATTAAAGATTTTTTAGAGGATTTTTTTTCCTTGACCGATTGGATAATAATTTAGGGATTATTAATGTAATATAACAATAAAAAAATAAATTGAAGTAAGAATCAGTGACCAGCATTTAACATTTTTTTTTTGATGGTGTTAAGTCGCATCTTCCAGGTTTTTCTCATATGGTAAGCTTTCGTTATTAATATTAGTCATTTAATATTTTAGATAAGCCAATAAGTCATCATAAGAAATTTTTATATTTCTTGTTGCAGATTTTGTTGGGATAAGTACTCTGATATTTCCATATAATATTTGTTTGGTTTTGTTAGAAAGATACCAGGAAATTTTGGTAAAATTTGACAACAGATGCTCTCTTTTCCACCAAGGAGACGAATTGGAATTTTATTTAAGCATGAAAACAAAGAAATAATGTTTATTAGCTGGCGATAAAATGTCTGACCATCAAATTATATATTTACAATAGATTAATTTAATTATTATTAATTATTTATTATTAATTTAATTATTATTAATATTATATTGATTTAATTATTATTATTAATATTGATTATTATTTTTAATATTGAAAAATTAATATTGAAAATTTCAATTTAAAGGACCGGATCTAGATAAGAGATATAAATCGAATTGTTGAGATAATTGAAAACGGTATTTACTTGTTCGAGGATCATATATCTGCCTTAAATTATTTATATTTATTAATTTTTAATTATAATTTCTATTTATTATATTAATATTTAATATTTAAATTTATTATATTATTATTATTATTATTATTATTTAATAATAAAATATTAATATTAATATTTTATTATTAATAGAGCCATTGCTAATAGCCATGGCCCATGGGCTTAAATGGAGAATCATTTATTTGAACTGAGAAACATGTAACAATCCGTCTCAAATGTACTCACCAAAATTCAGCTTAATCGGATCTCAGACAATCATCCGATAATTTAAAAAACCGAACTGGTCACTACTGAAAATTTGCTGTGAACAATAAATTTTGAACTTTTAAAACTAGAAATCTAGACCTCTAAATATGATCTCCACTGTTCATATTGAAGACCAATATATCTTTAACAAGTCCGTCAGAGCTCAGATTGATTAGAGCTCGAATGACCTGAAAACTGTGAAACTTGTCAGATTATATTTTTGTAGAAAACTCTCCTTTTTTTTCCATTTTTCCCTTTCTTTTGACAGTTAATTTTTTTTTTTTTCTGAAGGCACAAATAACATATGCTTAAAACGTTAATAATTTTAATGAGTTGAAAGTAGTGGGCTCAAATAAATTGAAATTTCCCACAAAAGAAGTAACCCAAACCCATTAGGAACTAATGGAAAGAGCTCAACTAAGAAATAAATTCATGCCGGTCGGATTTGATGGTAGAAACAACATCGTTAGACCCAAATATCAATATTTTAATTTGAGGCATAAAATCATTAAAAATAAATTAATCATGTTGAAGATTTGAGAATTAATCTTCAACACAAATCTTGTGAATTATAATTGGAATATAGACTATATCCAATTTTTAATGTAGAATTCTTTTTTGTCCTTTAATATATAGTTTTGCTTGAATCATATAATTAATTTTATAATAGACGTGAGCTTTCTAATGGTTATCGCATATTTATTTTATAATATACTTTATCAACTCTCATCTTGTTTGTACCTTCTTCCTAATTAAATACGAGCAATGACAAAAGTAGGTTAATGTTTATAAGGAAAAGATTGGATTTCATCTCTTATTTAGTCCCTGAACGTGAGGTAAAAATTATCCAATATATGTTACTAAATTTTGGTCATAGATTATTACTTGATTCTCATTATTATTCTTGTGATAATTAATCAAATGTCACATTTTTTTAATATAAGATATTTAATTGTAATTTTTTTAATTTATTAGCTTTAAATTAATTGTATTATATTCAGTTAGTTGAATATAAAATGATTAAGATTTCTATTTGTTATTATTATAAGAATTTAGTTATGAACTTAATTGTACCCCTCTCTTCATCCTCTTGATTTTTTTTTTTAAATGAATAAAACTCTTCTCCTTGTGTTATTCAATAGATCTTCATATGGTGCCCATAATTCACAATCATTTCCTTTCACAAATACAGAAACTACAAGCAATAGAAAAACTGAAAATGCAAAAAAAATCAATATTGTTTTGTTCTGTTGTTACCCTAATTGAAGAGATCGATATCAATTTCTCCCAAGAAAAATGGCCTTCTTCGCTTTTTTTTTCAACAAAACATAGCTAAATGTAAAAATCCAGTTCTGTCCAGGTCAATCAATTCCCAGTTATTATTATTATTTTTTCATATTAGCTCCAATTTTTTGCTATTATTGTTTTCATATTTGAACCAGATCGAATTAGCCAGTTATTCACAGTTTAGCCGGTTTGAATGGCCGGCCCGATTTTTAAAACATTGAGTTCTTTTGCCTGTCGATGGAAAAAAAATTTATGGTGATTGTGTGATATGTAATTAATTAATGACAATCAAGTAATAATATCGTTTTCTCATATATGAGTTGCTCCTTAATTTATAACTAACCCAAAATTTACAGTTCAACTTATTCAGATGAGAATTTACCTAAGATGAATCTTAATTGACTGAAAAATTAAAGTCCTACGCACATCAATATAGGTCATATTAAAATTAAAAAATTAAATTATTTAAACATCGATATTTAATTTCAATTCTCATCAGTAAATCAATAATCCCTAAAAAAGATTCAAATAAGACTTTTATTCAAAATTATATATATATATATATATATATATTAAGTTCATAAATTTAATTCATCAACCAAATTTTCTAAATACCATTCCATCCATGAGGAAAACATATATAAAATTATAAATAACAGATATATTAGATTCTGGACATGAGGAAAATGTTTTGCAGAAAAGGTAAATCACAGAAAAACTTTAAAACACAGTAAATCTATGTAAAAAAAAATTGTATTAAGCATGTCAGCAAAATCATTTATATTATCTTTTACAATAAACGTGTAAAGTTTTTCGAATAAATTAAGAAGAGCATTTAATAGCGGTTCAAAAAGATGAAAAAGAACAGAAACAGAAGCTCATCATTTCGTAAAATACTAATGTTTAACAGAATCTTCTTCTGATGGAGGATCCGAGTTCAGATCCAAACCCGTACTATCGTCGAGATGATGATCCTCCTCCTCCTTCCTCCGCCGTTCAACGTGGCAGTTAACCTCCTCAAAATCCTCCTTCTGAAACGACGGTTTCCACCTCTTGCCGTCATTCTTCTCGAAGTACTTGACGGCCACATGTATCCTCCTAAGAATGGCGAAGAACTCCTCCACTTCTTCATCCTTCACCGCTTCCGCTCCCTCAATTGCTGTCTTTTCCTCCGATCTCCGGTTGTCCAATATTTCGCCGTCCTCCACCCGCTTTCTCTACTCCGCCTCCATGGATTAAATCGCAGCGGCGAGTTCGTAAAAGAAGGAATCAATTAACGCAGAGAAATTTTGGGTTGGTGTACTGGTAATGCATCATTATGATTTTATTCAACGGCTAAAATGCACGGTAATTATGGGGCGAGCGACGTCAGCATCAGTTCGACTACTTCCGTCACAGCAATGACGCAACAAACGTGTAGCAGCCGCTTGGAACGTGCCCTTTTCAGGTCCTTATATTATAAAATAAAAATAAAATATGGCGCAGAGGTAAGCTGAGATAAATCTTTCGGTAAAGCTTAGGACCGACGTCAATTCTGATTATTCTATAGTTGGAAAAAAAATATAATATATACTTTTTAAAAATATTGTAAAATAAATATAAAATATTATTAGCTAACTTGATTTTTTTCCTGCTAAAAACAAATTTATATAAATTTTATAAATAATTCCACTTTTATTTAATAATCTCATTTACCAAATAATATAAATTTAAGCTAATTGGCACTTGTTTCATAAGCTAATTATATTAGTGAAACTTTGACAAAAGGAGCGAATCACATTAATTGAAGATTTTTTTAGAAGTCTCCTAAGCAGTTCAAATCTCATCCTCTTCTCATCCAACATGTGCTAGATAAAATTAAACAAAAAAAAAAAAAGACTTTGGCAAAAGAAGGAACAACTATCGTATTATGTTGTTCAATGTAAATGACCTGTTCGCAGCTGATCAATTCTTACTGCAATTATTGATCAGGATACCTGCATAGTCAACTTTGATGATTCTCTTGATTCTTTATGATAGACTTTTGAACTCTGGTTACTAATTACTTGGGAAGAATTATCAATTAATTTGAGGGTTAAGAGCATATCAAAGTAATGTTCTTGTTCTGCAAACTTAGGCACTTAGCGAAGCTTTATCTTTAGTAAAGCACTATGGCTGACATCAAGTTGTCATTGAAGGAGACTCATATTAACAGTAGTTTTGTTAGTAATCTAGCAGCGCCCATTCAATGGGTGAATTCTAATGCAAATTATATTATAGATTTGGGTGCATGATAATTTTTGTGTCATTAATTGGTACGGTATTCTTCTTATTTTTATGCATAAAGATAAAAAATATATATATATATATTTTTAATTTGTTTTTAGAGAGATAAATTTTTTTAATTTGTATATTTGATTTTATTTTTAGTATTTTTAATATTATAATGATTGTTATTATTATTTAGAATAAAAATATTTATTTTTTATTTTTTGTTAAAAAAAGTAGTTACAAATGAAGATATTTGAACTAAATATGAATAATATATAGAGAGAAAATCATGTTGCTACATGTTGAAAACGATGAATTTAGTAAAAATAATGAATTTACAAGTGTAAGTGATTAACTTATAAATTTAAAATGATGGACCTATAGTTTCAAAATGATAAATCTGCAAATCCAAAATGATGAATTTGTAAGTTGTAAACGATAAATGTATAAATGATGAACCAGTAAGCTATAAAGGATGTACCTGCAAGTTAAAAAAGATGAATCTGTAAGTTGCAAACGATAAACCTATAAGTGATGAAGCAGTAAGTTGTAAATGATGAATTTGTAAAATCTAAACAATTAACTTGTAAGTTCTAAACGATAAACATGTAGTTTCAAAATGATTAACATGCAAGTTTAAAAGGAAGAACTTATAACTGTAAAGATGAACATATAATTTGTAAACGATAAATCTATAATTTCTAAATGATAAATCTACAAATTATAAATGATGATTATGTAACTTATAAACGATTAACCTGTAATTTTTAAAAAATAAAGTTCAAAATAATGAATCTATAAATTATAATTAATGAATTTATAAAGTTAAAAAATAATTAATTTGTAAGTTATAAGTGATGAATTTATTTTTTTATTCATTAATTTACGAAAATCCAATTCTGTAAAATATTTTTATGAAGAAATGAAATGTATAATACAACATATAAATTCAAGTCCATGGTATAACAACTGGAATTCTAATGTATGGGCTTGGATCTTTAAGGTTCTGAGAAACAACTAATCAAAGGTCAAGGTGTATGCATCTCTCCATCTTAGCACTTTAATTGCTATGCAAGTTTAAAAAAAAAAAAATTGGGTTGTAAGTTTTTGGGGTTGAAAGAAGAATCATGAAGATGTACATTCTCTCTTAGGGTTTAATTAGGTTCTTATAGTCAAATGAGAACTAACAAAATGAGCTCACATGTTCAAAAGCTAATCGAAAGGTGATTTAATTTGGATCTATGATCATGACGTCTGTTCAATCGAGATAGCTCTTTAATGTCTGAATTTTAACTTAGTTGGTAAGCTTACATGCTTTGAGATTGTCTTTTTTAAAATATCTCCATAATGTTGTTTTCTTTACAATCGAAGGCTCAAGACTTATATTATATTAGTATCATTGTTCTTTGTGTTAATTAATGAAAATTCCTTCGGAATTTTTTTAAAAAAATAAATCAAAATAAATAACACGTTCGATTTTTTTTTTCTTTACAAAGACAGGATTCATTAATCATCAAGAAATAAAAAGGGCCCTAGGCATGCAAGCGATTCCGGGGCTAATATTCAAGAGGGAGCCATCCAAAGTGAAAAAATCAAGAGGGACAAAGTTAGGTTCACCTAAAATATAAAAAAGTTAATTTTCCAATTTCTGGTATTACCTAAATTATCTCACTCAACTTTGTCGTTATTTTATTTATCATAATTATTAGCACAAATTCTGAATATATACACTAATGTATTTTGATATTTAATTGTGCTTTTCACACGATCTATGCGAATAAGGGACCATCAGATTCACTGGCTCCTGCCCATAAGCAGAATAATTAAGGGACCATACTTTCATTCCCAAGAGTTTTATGTTACTTTTCAGGATTTTTTGATAATTCATTTTTGGAGATAAGATTCTATAATTTTTTTTTTCCTTTTTGTAATATTCTAATAATTTTTTCAGCAGAATCCAATTGCTGGACCAGTGATGGGTCACTTCACTACAAATTTTGGGCCCAAAGATTTATGCAAAACCGAACAATACTGTACACGTAAAGGAATCCGTCATAATAATGAAAAGAAATGTATTTAGCAATATCGTCGAAATCTGACTAATTAAATTGGAACCACCAATTATTGAATTTGAATAGATAGAAAAATTGGCCTCTGCTATAAAAGATTTGTTTTTTCTGAAATTTAAAAAAAAAAACAAAAATGAAGCCGAACATGGGTTTACATAGTCTAATTTGGTTTTACATAAATCCAAATTCGGTTTCAAATTTAATCAAAATTAAATGGATCAATCTGAACATAAATCATTTAAATTTGACTTTTAAAATGTGGATTGACATGAGTATCAGCTTGATTAATTTGATCTAAATTCTGAAAACTACGAACTAAAATTACTCGATTCCAAAATAGCTTGACCCGAATTGATTGCCACATCTAGTTATCAAATCCTCTCTATTTCTCACTTCTCATCGTTCTTAGCTCCAAGACTAAAATGCTAAAGCTTGTTAGGGCCAATAGGAAATTTGGTGTGAAATAAAGTTAGCAGAAAAAATATCCATGTTGAGATTACATAATTTTGTAATATCGTAAACATATATGTAAGTAAAGCCTACATGAAGTTCGAAACGAAATTACCTCCATAGAAATACGTTGATTTTAGGAAAGTGAACTAAGAGAGGATGCAAAGAAAAAAAAATTGTGTTTTATGGAAATGAGTGAATTCTACATTTTTTTGCATGCATGTCTAGCACCAATATAAAAATAATATAATTTGATTAACAAACGGTGTTAGATAAAATAAATCATTTAGAAAAAAATTAGATTATAATATCAAAAAAATAGTAAAACAAATGTTCAAAAAAAGTTAATAAATTATGACTTTTTTCTTTATACCCTTATTTTTTTGTCAAATGATGTATCATATCATTTAGTTCAAATTTTAAATTTTTGATACTAAATATGCAATTCATTTATTATTTTGGATTGATATATATATATATATATATATATATATATATATATATATAATTCGTCTGTATCATCTATTTAAATATATTTTATTTTTTATTAATATAAGCATACACTTTTATGTTATTTTATATTTTTTAACTATTTTTTCAATTAGTTTTACTAAACACTTTTAATTCAATCAGCTATATTATTATATATTAAATTTTCAACTAGTAAATTATCAACTATGACTAGATTATTACCTTACAGTTAAATTATCAACTAATAGCTACATTATTAGTTAGTTTTACCAAATAAAATCTAAATTTTTTAAGATGTTCTAAACACGTAGGAAAAAATGCATCAATTTGCTTTCAAGAATCGTAGAAGGATCTTCATCAAAAATATAATTAGAGTTTGAATTATTTAGTAGTTTGAAGTAGCTAATGCATAGGTTGCTAAAATCTTAGGGGCTGTTTAGTTGTGGAAAACATTTTATTTTTTCCTTTTCCCATTTTCCTTTTATTTTGTTTTAGCTTTCTTGTTTTCTATTTGTTAAACATGAAAATTGAAAACATAAACCATGTTTGTTTGAATATATTTTCAATGATTTTGTTTTCTGACATTTCTATAAAACTTATTATTATTATTATTATTATTATTATTATTATTACATGAGATTTTATAATTTTTGAACAATGATTGGATTTGTATTATAATTATTATATAGAATGAGATTTTGTAATTTTTGAACAGGATTTATATTATATTCACATTACACAAAATAATATAGTTATAAAGTATATTGCAAATTACATAAAAATTTAAATAATAATAAAAAATATATAAAAACTCAAGATCCAATACAATAACAATTTTCATATTATTTAAACAACCACAAAGCCAACATCCAATGTAATAATTAAATATAAAAACCCAGACGCCAAACGAGTAATGGAGATGAAATTGGGCAAATTCACATAACTCTTTTCAAAAACCCATTATTAGCAAATTCTCCCTCATTTAACTCAATCCCGAACCATTCTCAACACACGTTGACCAGTTAAGCCAAATCTAACTCGATCCTGAACTATTCCCAACACAAATTGACCAGTTAAGAAATATTTTTGAAAATATTTTTATTTTCTGTAGTACTTTTTATCCGTCCAGATAAGTGTACATAAAAATAAGAGATATTACAGTATACTAGATAGCTTGACAGGTAATACTCATTTAACTTGTTGATTTAATGTAGGGTAAATGGATGTTACAAATATTATAGTTTTTTTATAATATTTTAACATATATTTATTTTTTGAAATTATAAATAATTTATAGATAGAAAAAATTTATGTAGAGAAATAAATATTTTATAACTAATAAATTTAAATATAATTTAAATAAAAAATTCAAATAATTTAGCAATAGGAAAAAACAAAAAAAATGGAGCTATTAGGATTAGAATAAACTATTAGTCGATTGATAAAAACATAATTTGATAGCTATTATATACAAAATAACCATCAACTTTATCCCTTGGGAATACAAATAGGATATATGGAAATTCATTATTTTGTGAATCTTCATGTCTTCTGTTTGAAAATGGAGTTTTATTAATAGCTGCTGAGATTGAGCAATTAATAGTGGGAGCAAATGAATGGGATGGTATTGCTGGGCCATATAATGGCTATATTACCAAATATTCAATAATCAAAAACTAGATTCATGAAAAACGAAAAGAAAAGAAAAAAAAAGTGAGTCTCGGAAGAAAACCCGAACAGGAAAAAATGCCAATCTGAATGATAGTCTTGGGTCTCAACCTCTTCTTCTCCAGATCAGTTTGTATGCAGCATGCGCACTACACTTTTATGAGTTCATCCAACAAAGGTTCAAACATAACAAAAATGTTCGAGTTTAGGTATCTAAAAAATCCAAAAAAACTTTTCTTGCAAACTTTAGATATAAATCTGGCGATATTTTAAGCCTTTTTTTTATTTTTTGGAAAAAAAAAGTTTGAATATTAATATATGTGGTCTTATTTTAACAATATTTGTTTGATAGCATATGAAAGAGATGGCATTGGCCATTCAAGCTAACTAGATTCAAATTCATCTAACGCAATTTTTTTTTAAAAAAAAATTCACAAAAATCATTTGAATGCAGCTGTGTCATTTAATTATTGATAACCTAAAGCAAAGAAATCACGTTTTCGGTTGGCATCATATATATTATCTTATGGTTCAAACTAATTATAGAACATGAACCAATAGTCTAGTGTCAATGCTTAAACAAAGGAAATAATTCCCTAATCAACTTGAACAAGTGGAGTATATAGTTAATGTTATGTTTAGTGAGAATCATGCTTATTGACTATCTATCTTACCATTATCAAACAAAAATTATAAAAAAAGCTGGATGTTGTTTGCACATGGCGACAAATTAACGTTTAGATTATAAACTAATATTATCCAATATATATAGTTTAACTTGCAATATAAAATGACCTTATTGCATATAAACAAATCAGTAATTCAAAGCAATGGAGTTTATAATTGACTTTCTAGTATATTGAACCGTTAAAAATCAAAACTTGCTCATATTATGTGAAGCTAAAAATATATTCAAAAGTTGTACGCAAAAGCATTTTTTTTTCCGAAAATATGGATATTCTTAGTCTATATATTAATAAACTAAAACTAATCTTGTTCATGCTTAGTGGCAAAACATTATCTTTAATAAACTGTATTACTCTTTTTTGGTCATGTTAATAGACTCTGTGCTAAGGAATTACATACAAAAGGAGGGTTAAGGGCTTCCTTATCATATTTTATCATTTGCCCCATCAAAACGATTTGTTTAACATAAGCGAAACGTATCTAGTTTTTCGATTAGAGCACCGCCAGCATCACCAAGAAACTTTACTACATGACTGGGCTGAACCCAATTCCCAATTGCTATTGAGCTGGCATGGCTTTTCAAGTCAAGTCAAAATCAAGTCCTTTTTTAATCGATTAAATCTTGATTATCGATTAAGGGAAGACTAGTCCCATGATTTATTAAGTAATATTTTTTCTATATATTTGGTATCCTATTTCCTTTATGCACACAGGACACTGAAGTGTGTTCGTTAGTAGGCAAACAAATGCCTTATTATTCTTCATTAGGTTCTCTTTTTCTTGTGTTGGTCCTATTCATTAATGGAGCAAGCCCATCTACAACTCCTATTACTAAGATTGGGAAGGGCTACCGTTTGATCTCCATTGACGAGACTCCTGATGGAGGCCTTGTGGGCCACCTGCAGGTCAAGCAGAAGACCAGCATCTACGGCCCTGATATCCCTCTCTTGCAGCTCTTCGTCAAGCAAGCTTAATAACACTACTGAAAATGTTCTTTTTTCCTGTTTAGTGTTCGCATGGTTTGCAAGTTCATGATGCTTGATGCACCTCATTTGTTAAAGTGAACCCATTCTTTGACCGACAACTTCTGCAGGCATGAAACGCAAGATCGTTTAAGGGTGCACATTACAGATGCAGAGAAGCAGAGATGGGAAGTGCCGTACAATCTATTGCCCAGAGAGCAACCTCCGGTATTGAAGCGAACTATTGGGAGGTCCAGAAAGAACCCAATTACAGTTGAGGAATATTTTGGCTCTGAGCTAATTTTCAGCTACACAGCAGATCCATTTAGTTTTGCAGTGAAGAGAAAATCAAATGGGCAAACCCTTTTCAATTCCAGCTCTGAAGATTCTGATCCATTTAGCCAATTGGTTTTTAAAGACCAATATCTGGAGATATCCACAAAACTGCCTAAAGATGCTTCGCTATACGGTCTTGGTGAGAACTCGCAGCCCCATGGAATTAAACTGTACCCAGGAGATCCCTACACTTTGTACACTACTGATTTACCAGCATATAGTCTTAATATTGATCTGTATGGGTCTCACCCGGTTTACATGGATCTTCGGAATGTAAATGAGCAGGGCTATGCTCATTCGGTTCTGTTATTGAACAGTAATGGCATGGATGTGTTCTACAGGGGAACTTCCCTTACATACAAGATTATTGGTGGTGTTTTAGATTTTTACTTCTTCTCTGGACCCACTCCTTTGGGTGTTCTTGATCAGTACACAGAGTTAATTGGCAGACCAGCTCCAATGCCATACTGGGCTTTTGGTACGGTTCATTTTATTTCTCACTCTGTTTCTCTCCATCTCTGGTTTGATTGAAGTTAATCTTGTATAAAGCTGATGCTCTGTTTCGGTTCTGTTTTTGCAGGATTCCACCAATGCAGGTGGGGCTACCACAATCTATCCGTTATTGAAGATGTTGTTGAGAATTACCAAAATGCTCAGATCCCTCTTGATGTGATCTGGACTGATGATGATCACATGGATTCCCACAAGGACTTCACACTCAATCCCATTACATTTCCTCCTCCAAAGCTCTTGGCTTTCCTTCAAAAAATACATAACATTGGCATGAAGTACATTGTGATTAATGATCCTGGAATTGCTGTTAATTCTACTTATGGTGTATACCAAAGAGGCATTGCCAATGATGTATTCATCAAATATCATGGTAAACCTTACTTGGCTCAGGTTTGGCCTGGAGCTGTTAACTTCCCCGACTTCCTCAATCCCAAAACAGTTGAATGGTGGGGTGATGAAATTCGTCTCTTCCACGAACTTGTTCCTGTTGATGGCCTGTGGATTGACATGAATGAAGATTCGAATTTTTGTACCGGATTGTGCACGATACCGGAGACCAAGCCGTGTCCGACTGGCATAGACCACGATTCGAGCTGTTGCTTGGATTGTAAGAATATAACAAATACAAAATGGGATGATCCGCCTTACAAAATAAACGCCTCAGGACATCAGTTGCCAATAGGACATAAAACCATAGCCACCAGTGCAGTTCACTACAATGGTGTTTTGGAATATGATGCTCACAGTCTTTATGGTTTCTCTGAAGCAATCGCCACTCGCAAGGCCCTTCAAATGCTTCAGGGGAAGCGACCATTCGTTCTGTCGCGCTCCACCTTCGTTGGAGCAGGAAAATATGCCGCTCACTGGACTGGTGACAATAAGGGCACCTGGGAGAATTTGAAGTATTCCATATCTACTGTGCTAAATTTTGGTATATTTGGGATGCCAATGGTAGGGTCCGATATATGCGGGTTCTATCCAGCACCAACAGAGGAGCTCTGCAACCGATGGATCGAAGTAGGCGCTTTCTACCCCTTCTCAAGGGATCATTCTAGCTATTTCTCACCAAGGCAGGAGCTTTATCAGTGGGAATCAGTAGCTATATCAGCTAGAAATGCTCTTGGCATGAGGTATAAGCTTCTTCCGTATTTATACACACTGCACTACGAGGCACATCTTACTGGGGCCCCAATTGCTAGGCCATTGTTCTTCTCATTTCCAAATTACACAGAATGTTATGGGCTCAGCACCCAGTTTTTGCTGGGAAGCAGTCTCATGATATCACCAGTGCTCGAGCAAGGCCAATTACAGGTTAAGGCACTCTTTCCTCCAGGGAGTTGGTACAGCGTCTTCGATATGACACAAACTATTACATCAAAAGGAGGGCAGTATGTTACTCTTGATGCACCTCTGCATGTGGTTAACGTGCATTTGTATCAAAACGCCATCTTGCCAATGCAGCAGGGTGGACTGATTACCAAGCAAGCCAGAACGACACCGTTTAGCCTCGTAGTGACTTTTTCAGCCGGAGATAGTTATGCAGAAGCGAAAGGGAAACTTTTCCTTGATGATGATGAGCTTCAAGAATTGAAATTTGGAAGTGGGTATTCAACTTATGTCGAATTCTATGCAAGTGTAAGTCAGGGAACTGTAAAGATTTGGTCGAACGTTAAGGAAGGAAAGTTTGCTTTAGAGAAGGGTTGGATTGTGGAGAAGGTGAGTGTGTTGGGATTAGAGGGAAGTGGGCAGCCATTTGCTCTTGAGGTTAATGGAAAACCCATTGCTGCAACGTCAAACATAGGATTGAGCTCATCAGAACATAAATATGTTATGATTTCTGAAGAAGAAGATAGAAAGAAGAGTGTGATGGTAGAGATCATAGGTTTGGATATTCCTGTTGGTAAAGACTTTGCCTTGTCCTGGAAAATGGGGTTCACTCATTGATTTGGCTATGAGAAGATGTTTCTGTTTTCAATAATTTTGCAGTTTCGAGAAACTGGAAACTCTACATGTTTCTCTATCAAAGAGATAAAATAACGTTCACGCTCCAACCTAACTGAATTTTATTAGTAAAATTTTTTGTAATTGAATTTTATTAGTAAAATTTTTGTTGAAGTAAAAAATTTTGTATTATTATACGCTTATCAAAGTAACAGCCTTTTATGGTTTTCTTTTCTTCCTTTATTTCTCCAAGAGTATAGTTTATGAATACTCAACTCCATTACTTAATTTCTCTTTAGGATTATTCAAGTTTAGTTAATAAAGATTTACCTGTATAGGAAGCAACGAGATCCGGTCAATAGTGAACTTTCCTACCCCTGAAAAAGAGGGATATAATCCATTAAAATTTTGTTTCTCTTACATAACCATCAACAAAGACCAAAAAAAAAAAACTTGTCACATATAGAGAAGGCTATAACTCAGGACTCGCATATTTTCAATTTCTCCTGCGTATATTCACTCTATACAGGGGTCTATATATATGGTGTTTAGATCTAATGGAATTCAATTCAAAACCTGATTGATCTTGTATTTCCTGAATTATCCCACTCAAAACTTTGTTATAATTTTGTTTTTCATGATTCATAGTTAAAGATATGATTGATCACTCTCAATTTTATAATTTTTTTCTTGCAATTCATCTTAATACTCTTTTATCAATTCACTAATACTAGTAAAAAGAAAGAGCATATAATTTTAATAAATAAAGATAAAATGAAAAAAATATGTATTTAATATTGGAAAATTTTCATTAATAAAAAAGATGATAAAATATTTTGAGATTTACCTACACTTAAAAAGTTTTTTCAAAAATATTAAAATCAACTTTTAAACTTTTAAATCTACAAAAAAAGAAACTGAAATTTTCGCTTAATAATTTCTTTCAAATAAATATAGCGTGATCTCTTCCATACACATCTAAAAAAATATAACATTTCTCATCATTATTCTCGAATCATTCACATTCTTCTTCAAAAAATTATTCTTTTTATCTTTCAAAATCAGTTTTTGCATTTATATTCACTTTCCTACAACATTATAAATATACAGTTGTTGATTTTTTTTTTAAAAAAAATTCAGTTGAAAAATTGTATATAAATAATGAGTAAATTTTTAGTAAAGATTGAGTAAATAATAATTAAAAATATTATCAAATATTTATCCAAATTTTATTTATATTTACTCAATATTTACCAAAAATTTATCTGATATTTACCTAATATTGAGATGCACTTATAAATACTAATATTTACCCAAAATTTACCTAATATTGAGTTGCACTTACAAATATTAAATATTTATCCAAAGTTTACCTAATGTTTATCCAATATTTACTCAACATTTATTTAATATTTATTCAATATTTACTTGTTATTTTTTTAATATATAATATACTTTTATTTTTTTTCTAAATGATATTTTTATACTAAGGATGACAACAAATAAAATATCTGTAAAAATTATTTTATCTGAATTCAAACCCGATTATATATTTCTTTACTTGAACTCATTCCAAATCTATTTAAAATTATAATATTAATATACGTACCCATTTCAAAACTAATTAATATCCGAATTCGCTTAATTACCCGTTTATCATTAAAAAATGTAAAATAAAATAAAATTTAAACTAACTAAATAATTAAAATTTTAAAAATATACAAACAATATACCATAAGTCACTATAAAATCAAATAAAAAAATAAAATAAAACATAAAATCTAATTCAACACATTTATATTAAAATAATTCACCAAATTATTCAAAAATAACATTAAAATAATAAAATTAAATATTGTTCATTATTATAGAAAAATTATATTTCAAATTTCAAACTCTTATTATATTTGTAATTCATCAACATATAAAAATACACAAAAAATAATTAATTATAACATTATATTCAATAAATTATAATAGAATAAATATTATATATATATATATATTAATCAGGTTTATTGGGTAGTGGGTATCCAAATGCTTCTACTTGTACTCTACTAAAATATTTAACAGATTTAAATATTATTACACAAACTCATTCTAAAATTCTAGGATTATCCAATAGAGTTTAAATAAGTCCGGATAGATATGGATACCCACGAGTATAGTTTATGAATACTCAACTCCATTACTTAATTTCTCTTTAGGATTATTCAACTTTAGTTAATAAAGATTTACCTGTATAGGAAGCAACGAGATCCGGTCAATAGTGAACTTTCCTACCCCTGAAAAAGAGGGATATAATCCATTAAAATTTTGTTTCTCTTACATAACCATCAACAAAGACCAAAAAAAAAAAAACTTGTCCCATATAGAGAAGGCTATAACTCAGGACTCGCATATTTTCAATTTCTCCTGCGTATATTCACTCTATACAGGGGTCTATATATATGGTGTTTAGATCTAATGGAATTCAATTCAAAACCTGATTGATCTTGTATTTCCTGAATTATCCCACTCAAAACTTTGTTATAATTTTGTTTTTCATGATTCATAGTTAAAGATATGATTGATCACTCTCAATTTTATAATTTTTTTCTTGCAATTCATCTTAATACTCTTTTATCAATTCACTAATACTAGTAAAAAGAAAGAGCATATAATTTTAATAAATAAAGATAAAATGAAAAAAAATATGTATTTAATATTGGAAAATTTTCATTAATAAAAAAGATGATAAAATATTTTGAGATTTACCTACACTTAAAAAGTTTTTTCAAAAATATCAAAATCAACTTTTAAACTTTTAAATCTACAAAAAAAAAACTGAAATTTTCGCTTAATAATTTCTTTCAAATAAATATAGCGTGATCTCTTCCATACACATCTAAAATAATATAACATTTCTCATCATTATTCTCGAATCATTCACATTATTCTTCAAAAAATTATTCTTTTTATCTTTCAAAATCAGTTTTTGCATTTATATTCACTTTCCTACAACATTATAAATATACAGTTGTTGATTTTTTTTTTAAATTTCAGTTGAAAAATTGTATATAAATAATGAGTAAATTTTTAGTAAAGATTGAGTAAATAATAATTAAAAAGATTATCAAATATTTATCCAAATTTTATTTATATTTACTCAATATTTACCAAAAATTTATCTGACATTTACCTAATATTGAGATGCACTTATAAATACTAATATTTACCCAAAATTTACCTAATATTGAGTTGCACTTACAAATATTAAATATTTATCCAAAGTTTACCTAACGTCTATCCAATATTTACTCAACATTTACTCAATATTTATTCAATATTTACCTGTTATTTTTTTAATATATAATATACTTTCATTTTTTTCTAAATGATATATTTATACTAAGGATGACAACAAATAAAATATCTGTAAAAATTATTTTATCTGAATTCAAACCCGATTATATATTTCTTTACTTGAACTCATTCCAAATCTATTTAAAATTATAATATTAATATACGTACCCATTTCAAAACTAATTAATATCCGAATTCGCTTAATTACCCGTTTATCATTAAAAAATATAAAATAAAATAAAATTTAAACTAACTAAATAATTAAAATTTTAAAAATATACAAACAATATACTATAAGTCACTATAAAATCAAATAAAAAAATAAAATAAAACATAAAATCTAATTCAACACATTTATATTAAAATAATTCATCAACATATAAAAATACACAAAAAATAATTAATTATAACATTATATTCAATAAATTATAATAGAATAAATATTATATATATATATATATATATTAATCAGGTTTATTGGGTAACAGGTATCCAAATTCTTCTACTTGTACTCTACTAAAATATTTAACAGATTTAAATATTATTACACAAACTTATTCCAAAACCCTAGGATTATCCAATAGAGTTTAAATAAGTCCGAATAGATATGGATACCCACGAAATCCCAACCCGCTGTCACTCTTAATTTACACAATATTTATCCAACATTAAATGATAAAATATAATAAAAATTATATAAAATTTAAGCAAATAGTTAGTGTTTGCCTTTCTTATTTTTTCAAAAATTTCACTATAAGACTTTATTATACATGAAAAGGGAATTTCAGCAATGAAAAATATACAAAATATCATAAAATAATGAATAATATGAAGAAAATCAAAAGAAATGTAAAGTTAAAAAACACAAAATTAAATGAGAAATTACACATGTAAACATTGTGCTATAGTACCAAAAAAGGAGATAAATGACATTATTAAAATACAAATATCATAAAAAAGATAAAAATGAAATTCAATTTCAGAAAAAAAGAAAACGAAAATATTTTTGAGTATTTTTGAAATAAAAAATTAAAAGCAGGTAAACGTCCTCTTAAATATTTTTAAAATTTTTTAAAATGAACATTTGAAATAGAAAGAAAAAAAAAATCTAAAATGCGGTAAGATGAGAATTTCATGGGCCCTTCGAAGCCTTTCATGCTTCCAGCAGAATCCAATTGCTGCGATGCACTTCACAACGAATTAAAGGGCCCAAACATTTATGCAAAACCAAACCACATAATATAAAGCTAATATAAGCTGAAATTGGAAAACCAAAAAAAAAAAAAAATTGTAGCCAATCATAGGCTTCTATTCATATTTCACTTAAACATGATTTTTTTTAAAGAGCAAGTATTATAAATAAATCAATATAGTCATACGGCATGTACAATATAAATTAAAGTTGATAATAAATTATTAAAATTTAACAATTAGAAAATAAACTAAATATCTAAAAGAACTATATATGACTTATTCGTATGACTCTTGAATAGTTTTGATATCTCAATATTTTTTAATAATAAAATTTTTATAAATAGTAGTTGAATTCATTCAAAAATTATTTTTATCTTATATTGTAGATTAAGACACCAAACTATAAGAGAAATATCATAAAAATTAATAAAATATCTCATTAAAAAAAATAACAATAACAAAAGGAAATAAATACGCACGGAGGAAAAAATAAAGTTTTACAAATGGATAAATAGATTAGATATGTAAAGATATAAATTTATTAAAATTAGAGGATAAAACAAAAACCCCAACTAGTAACTACAATCTCAAAGGAAAAGAAGACTTTTAGAAAGAAAAGAGGAGAAAGATAGCGACGAGTTTTTTTTTATCACTAAACATGAATTTTGTTTTGCTCTTTTTACATTAAAAAAAAAAAAGTTCAGTTTTTATGTTTCAATCTAAATCCCTTTCTTCTTATCATTCCAATTCTGATTTTTATAATATATTTTTAGTCAAAAAGTTCCTATGCAGAAAAATAAGAGCATCCAATGAATGGCAATTGAACCAGAATCGATCCATTGAGCCCAAATCAGACGGGATTAATGTTTAACCCGGTTTTAACAATATTATTATACCAAATGAAACAGATGCCATTGGCCATTGGATGAGAGTAAATTGAAGTTGACTAAAGTCAGTACTGATCCGACACAAATCATTTTTGAGATTCACAAAAATTCATTTTACCTAAACCATATAATTGGGATTTCTGTAAAAAAATAAATGTAATTTTTTTTAATCTAATTAACCCATTTTTTAAATTTTTATAAATTATTATTTTTTAATTTATTTAAAATTTAAAAATTTTTAGAATGCGGTGTCGATTTTTATAACCTAAAACATGAAATCACATTCTCGATAGGCTACATCATTATCTTAATGTTTAATTAATTAAGTTCGTTCAAAATATAGGACCTTTTTTTGCAATTAAATATAAGACTTGAACCAATAAACAAAGTAATCAAATCGAATAAGTGGAGTATAATTAATACTATGTTCAGCGAGAATGGTGCTCATTGAGCATCTTGCCATATTAAAAAAAAAAATCATAATAAAAACTGCATGGTTTGCACATGGAGACAAATTATCCTTTTCAATTAATGTATATAAATCCTATGCAGGGTTTCGTGCAATATAACAATAGTCAAATACAAGTACATTTGTATTTAATTAACTTTGGAGTAAATTTTAGAGAAAATTTGGTTATCTATTGAAAAGTAACTAATAATTATTTTAAACCAAAACAAATTAGGTTCAATAGTCTGATAAAAAAAAATGGACTGAAAAAATATTTGATCTGATCAGTAACAAACTAATTGGGCAGAGTAAGTCGTTGAACCAATCTTGTGGAGTGCACAGTAATAATCAAGTTATTTTGGCTATTTAAATTGTTATCAATAAATTACCTTTCTATAAATTAATATAATAATACTCCATCTATCCGCTCTATCTATTTAATATTATTTAATATGCATAATTATAAATATAAAATAATTATATTACTTTTTAAAAAAAAATACTAAAGCAGTATTTCATTAATAGAAAAGATTTAGAAAAAAATTTGAAAAAAAATATATTTTTTATTAGTAATTTAAAATATCTATTAAAATTGAATAAATTTTATTTTTTTACAGGAAACTGAGCAAAAACAGTTAGCAAGTAACTGATAGAATAGATCATATTAATCCTACTCAGGGCATAACATAGTCCAAAAGATGATGAATGGAGTTATTCTAATTCTGTCTCTTTTTCCTAAGTTGTTTTTAATAATTTACGGCTGCGTAGGATTGGGAGCGAGGGATCCAAAGGCAAAGGCAAGCATCCAAAGCGATTTTCAATCAAAATGATAATATTGTTTGTAAAGGGTCACGACACGAGGGGCATATCAAATCAATCAAATATTTTGATGTCTTGCAATTTTCATAAACTACCAATTTCTCCATTAATTAAATATTTTGAGGACCACCGACATTTTTCCCAGCATTTTTATTTTATTTTATTTTCTAGATTTCTTCCTATGTCCTACTTGTAAGTTGTAATGATCTCATTTCACTTGGAGATAAATATTTTATCTAATATTAATTTAGGTCTCACTCAATTAATATATCTATTATAAAATAGTTATAATAAAGTATAATATTTCATGAATTTAATATTCAGACTCTATAAAATTTAGTCATGAATTAACCCACAAAAAAATTGCATTCTTATTTTTTTACTTTTGTATGCTTAGAGAATGATGAAATTTAATTTAATAAATAATACGAGTTAATATTCAAAGCAATTTTAATAGAAGATGGATATGATTCATATCATTAGATGATCTCTTTTCGCCAAACAAGATCAATTGGCTACATAACAATAAAGATCGAGCCATTGACCCTAACTATCCTAAAAGAAAATAATGCTCGAGTATGAAGGAAAATAATGCATGAAATCTAATGTAACTTATAATGAGGATGGATCTACTAATTATGGACTATTGAAAGTTAATGTAACTTATCTTTCTAAAGGATTTAAGCCTTGTGCTAAGAAAATTCAACTTAAATTTAATCGGTACATAACTCAAAATACATTAAAGTTGATTATATAAATAATATTAAAATACAATAATTATTTTAAATATATGACTGAATAAATAATTTTTATTTATTTGAGATGTGATGTGAAAATAATTATATAATCCAAATATTATCTGAAAATTAATTTTCTTTCAAATTCCATTAAAACTAAGAGACATTAAAATCATAATCCAAATATTGTGGTTATGTTTGGATCGAGAAATTTTGAATGAGAGAATTAATACAATTTATGGATTTATATCAAATATATCGTTTGATTACTTTAAAAAATCAAAATCTATAGATTTTGAAAAGTCTCTCGCCCAATAAAATTATTTATTTTTAAAGAATTTGATTTTCCACCTATTTTTTTTTTTATTAATGGGAGATTGTTGTGAAATTTTTTTATTCCAATATTGTCTATACTAAATTAATAATATTTCAAAACTATCATTATGCATAAAAATAAAATAAAAATATTTGCCATTTTTTTATTTTATTTTCACTTATTTTAGCCGTATTGGTTTGAATATGAATAAAAAATATTAATAATTTTTTTAAAAAAATATTAATGAATTAATTTATTAATAAATATAGTACATATAATAAATTTATATAGAATTTTGAACTACAAATTTGTAATATGTTTCAAAATTAACAATAATGATATTTTTTATCAATTGTATTTTTTAGAAAATTTACTCTAAATTATATTATTTCACAATTCAATATAAACGTGATAAAAATGACTATAAAATATTTAATTAATGATAAATTATCAACCTTAAGTAAAGAGTAAAATTAAAAATTAATTGTTAAATATATGGATGGTGGTTATTGAACCAAATATAAGTGCAAGATAAATTACATCATCAATCTATAAATTTTATATTCAAACCAAACAATATAATTCTTATAATCCATAAATTTCAATATCCATATATTTAAAATGTATTAATTTTATAAATTTCATATTTATAAATTTTAAAATTTTTCATTCAAAACAAGAGCTATAGGAAGTCAATGCCCAGTGCAGATACCTTCACATTGTCAAATTTGTCACCGACTGATTAAAAATAGAATTTTCTTTTCTTTTTCCTCATTTGGCTTATTTTTATTTTATTAAAAATAGAATTTCCACCGACCAAATAAACAATAATTGGTTGATTTAGATAATTTTTCTGACCAAAACATTAATTGACCTAGCTTTCCCACCAGCTTAATTTGAAATTTTGAAATAAACTTGGAGTGGATATTTTTTTTATCATTATTATTATTTTGACCTAATGGTTAATTGGAATTTTTGATCTATGTCATCCTTCTATTGCTGTGACCTGTCTTAGGATAATTTTCTCGAAAAGAAATTCTGGTGTTAGGACAATATCAAAATACCCATATGATAAAAAGTTTTTAAATAAAAGGAAACAACTACATTTTTCGTCAATTATTTTTTTTTTCTTATTGTTCTTGTGGTATAAATTATGGAATCACATTATTAATTTGCATTTGTCCCCACAACCAATTGAACAAATTATAAGAGAATTATGTTTAAATTGGATTAAAATTAAAATTTTCGCTTTGGGATTCGATCATTTAAAATCATATCATTACAAGTATTGTGATCCGAAAATTTTCAGATTTCTCGTGTTGATCCATACTTATGTTTTCTTTTTAATATTTTATTGAATTTTTAGGCCAGATCTAAAATCATTGGCTCTAGGCAATTTATACTCTTATTATTTTTTTTTAATTTTAATAATTTTATCACAAGTGGTAATTTACAATGGATTGGTTTGAAATTTTATTTATGGACTGAGTTTAAGGAAAAAGAAGAGTTTTATCCAAATATTAAAGATAATTTGCATTTCAAACAAATTTGTTTCCCTATATATTGGTAATTAATTGCTTTCTTTTTAATCAAATTTCGTTCTTTTTATATATAGAAATACATTATTCGTTTGAAATAAATACACTTATTTTTATTTTCATATAGATTATCTTAAACTATATTTTTTTACTAATATATTTATACATTAATTAGGAGCATATAAAAAAAGTAAGAAATGAAAAAACATATATATTGATCATTAACAAATTAAGTATATGTTTAAAAATTAAAGTGGTTTTAAATTTATGACAAATAAAAGAGAAAAATAATCCTATCGTTTTTAAGTAGAAAGGAAAGGAGTATATGGTAGATTAATAAGCCATATTTATATTAGGAAAAATAAAAAAGTTTATATTTTTCAAAAAAAAAAACAAAAGGAATATATGTGAAATATAATGATTAACAAATAGAAATGTGTTAAATTATATTTATATTAACATTTAAATATATTCATAATTTTGAAAATGTAAAAATGGAAAATATAACTCAACAATAGTTGTGAAGCAAATAAAATACCTTTAATGATAAGAACATAAATATACAATTACAAAGGATAAATAAAGTTGTTATTTTGCTGAGTCGAGTCTGGGACTCGCCAATCTTAATTTTTTCATGATTTATTCAGCTATATATGCTCCTTTCATTATTACATTATCCAATATTATCCTAAATTTCTATTTTTGTTTTTTTTTGTCATTCTTCTTAATTGGAAATATTTTTCTATTACAGTCTTCATTGATGTTTAGATAATATGAAATTATCAACTGTAAATAATTTTCCATTACAGTCTTAATAGACAATTGATTTTATTTAATTATTATATATGTATTTTATGTAATATTTTTATAATTATTAATATATTATTGATGAGAATCACTTGTCTTTTAAGAATTCGTGTTCAACAAAAATATTTTTAGAAAAAAAAATATTTTTAAATATTTTTAATTTTAAAAAATATTTTTAGAAAAAATAGATAAATAGATAATTTTTTTTTAAAATATATTTAAAAAAATTAATTAATTAAATTAAAAAAATTATAAAACTATTTTTACGGAGCAACCCCAAACATATACAAGACTCTCATGAAATTTTGTTGGAATCCCAATTTCTCCTTTAGTCTGGCTTACCGTGGGAGATGTTCTGTGAATCTGAAACCATCCCTTCATGATCAAAAGCAAGTGGGACCATAGATTGCTAAGAAAAAGAGTGACCGTAACCAATGGACCATCATCACCATGTGCCAGTGATGTCCTCATGCCACCTCATGCTCCTCATATGTATTCGATGACGGCCTTCAAACGCTAACGGTCAACCTATCCATACTGAAAATATAATTTTTATTAAAAAAATTATTTAATTCTATTTTTTTCATAATATATTTACTATGCTAAAAAAATTATTTTAAAATTTTAAAAATTACTTTTAGAAAAAAATATAAATAGATATTTTTCTAAAAAAAATATTCTAAAAGAATAGTTTATAAAAATTTTTAAAAAGTCACATCCTGATTTTTTTATACAAAAATTCTTTATATTTTGGCTAAATTTATTTCTAAATCCTTGATAGTTAACATTAATAATTTCAATTTAGCTTTTTTTCTCTTGCACTACATAACCCACCACTCCTATTTTTGTTTTTGTCCCATCACTAGTCGCGATTTCTAGTATTTCATCTATACTGATTTTTGTTATCTTATTAACACCAATTAGATAAGTGGTGATTACATAGTTGAGATAATCAATACTGAATTTTCAATTTTATGGTTAAAAGCGATTTTAAGTTTTTTTACTTTTTATTTTATAAAATAACTTATGTATTAAAAAAATATTAAATTAGAATACAGACGCACAAATTTATGATGGGTGCATATCACTCCTATCTCCCGAGTTATAATTGAATGTAAAGTTAATATAAATAAATATCTAAAAATACATTTAAATAATAATAATTTAGAATTTAATTAAATACAACAAAAAGATTAAATATAATAAAAAATTAAAAATGGAATCAAATAAATAACTCTGTATAATGGGGGGAGTTGTAAAAGAGTTTTGCCCAACTTTTTAGGTTTCTGTGTTTTGTTATAAAATGCAAACCTTTGCACATCCAGTCTCCGAAAAGCTGCTTAAAAACAGCTCGTTTCCTTTATGCTTTAGTAGTACGCAAACCAAATGTTTTCTTCTCATTCTTCCTCAGCTTCTTTGTTTATTTTTCTCGTCCTATTTATTAATGGAGTAAGTCCGTCTTCTACTCCAACTAAGATCGGGAAGGGCTACCGTTTGATTTCCGTCGAAGAAACTCCTGATGGAGGCCTTGTGGGTCACCTTCAGGTCAAGCAGAAGAACAACATCTACGGCCCTGATATCCCTCTCTTGCAGCTCTTCGTCAAGTAAGCTTCTTCTTCTTCCTTTTTTATGATTTCATTAAGGTTCGAACTTCGAACTTACAATCTCTGGTGCTGTGGGATAATAGTGAAAGTGTTTTTCTTTCCTGTTTACTGTTTGCATGTTTCGCAAGTTCGTGATGCTTAATGTACCTTCTTGTTAATGTCAGTCCATTCTTTGACCGAAAACTTCTGCAGGCATGAAACGCAAGATTGTTTAAGGGTGCACATCACAGATGCTGAGAAGCAGAGATGGGAAGTGCCTTACAGTCTATTACCTAGAGAGCAACCACCGGCATTGAAGAAAACCATTGGGAGGTCCAGAAAAAACCCAATTACGGGAGAGAAATATTCCGGCTCTGAGCTAATTTTCAGCTACACCGCGGACCCATTTAGTTTTGCAGTGAAGAGAAAATCAAATGGGCAGACCCTTTTCAATTCCAGCGCTGAAGATTCTGACCCATTTAGCCAATTGGTTTTTAAGGACCAATATCTGGAGATATCCACAAAATTGCCTAAAGATGCTTCGCTTTACGGCCTGGGTGAGAACACACAGCCGCATGGGATTAAACTGTACCCAGGAGATCCCTACACTTTGTACACTACTGATGTATCAGCCATTAATCTTAACACTGATTTATATGGGTCTCATCCGGTTTACATGGATCTCAGGAATGTGAATGGGCAGGCCTATGCTCATTCGGTTCTGTTGTTGAACAGTAATGGCATGGATGTATTCTACAGAGGGACTTCACTTACATACAAGATTATTGGAGGTGTTCTCGACTTCTACTTCTTTTCTGGGCCCACTCCTTTAGATGTTGTTGACCAGTATACGCAGTTAATTGGCAGACCAGCTCCAATGCCTTACTGGGCTTTTGGTATGGTTCATTTTTCACTCCCTTTGTTTTGATTCAATATCTACTAATTAGCTTTAGTTTGATTGATGAGAGGAAGTAAATCAAATATAAAAATGACATAGATGCTTCATTCCCCTGTTTTGCTTTTAGTGGGTCAGGTAATAGGGTAATCTAGGCTATTGGATTAACTCTTACCATAGAGGTAATGACTTTAACCATATTTTAACAGATGGGTCCTAAAGGCTAATTTATATAATGGGAGACATGAACCCAAAGATCTGTTGCACCCTTTCAGGGTGTGAGGAGACCATACTAACCTAATTGGTGCTGTTTACTTTATGCTTAGTTTCTTATGATTTCGGTGTTACATTTGATCTGGTCTTGTCGTGTGGATGGGATTTAACAAGATAATGATGGAATTTATCGGCTGGAGAAATGAGACATGCTATAATACATTAAATTTGATCTTAATAATATTAGTTGTAATGAGGACCCTTGTGATTGAAATGGCATGTGGACAAATGTTGATTGATGATGGGATTTCTTGATGTGCTGCCTGCCCATATGCCATACGCCTGTTGGTGCAGGATGTGGATTTTATTGTTCATTTTTTAATTTAGGTTGGTGAAGTTGGTCAGAATTTGTTGTACTTTATTGTAATGGTTAAAACTCTCACCTTTCAAAGTATATATTGCAGTTTTCCAGAAACAACTTTTGTTAGGTCTGTATCATCTTTTGATAAAAGTTTAGCGTCTTAGGTTTATTGTCCATATTACTGTAATGGTTAAAACTCTCACCTTTCAAAGTATATATTGCAGTTTTCCAGAAACAACTTTTGTTAGGTCTGTATCATCTTTTGATAAAAGTTTAGCGTCTTAGGTTTATTGTCCATATTACAGACAAGGACATCGATCTGTGCCTAAAATCTTATTATTGAAAGTTTTCGCATTTTTAGCCAAGTTTTGCAAGCCAAAAATCTTGACCTTTTTGCAAACGTTTTGTGCGAAGTAACTTGTGGGGACCCTAGAAAAGCATTGTTAATCAATCCTTGCGCATCATGCCGCCCTCCAAAATATCA